>PVJS01016907.1:0-36861 GCA_004027185.1 Glis glis
AGAGAGAGAGAGAGAGAGAGAGAGAGAGAGAGAGAGAGAGAGAGAGACAGGGAGAGAGAGAGAGCAAGAGAGCTGAGGCTGGCCGCGAACCCGGATCCTCCGGTCTCCGCCTCCCAAAGTCCTGGGATTACAAGTGTGCGCCACCACGCCTGGCCTTTGTATAGATTCTGATTAATAAAATTCTCTAGATTTTGAATAAGGAAAATTGAAATAAAATATATATATATACAGTGGGAAGCAGTAAGGAGCTGGAGGGGGAGGGATGATGGGGAAAAAGAAAATAGGAATATCAATTCCACCAGGAAACAGTCACCAATTCCCCCAGCTGGGCTTCTTAGTGTTCAGCCCATACCAGGGTACTTTCTGGGCCAAGTCACTGACCAATACGAATAATAAAGGAAGATGAGCTGGCCAACAGCAAGATTCCGGTCTGACCACTTTGTTACTAGTTACTTAATGTGTCTGGGCTTACCTATAAATCCTAACATGTCCCTGCCCTGTGACCACCTGGGAGTCTCTGAGAGCTTTGAAGAGAAGCAAGTGCCATACGCCCCCCAGGCATCTTGGGAGACAGAAAGAATCAGAGGGCAGGTCCTGGTTCCTGTCTAGTCTCTGTCACTCACTGGCCATGGAACAAGTCGCTGTGCTTCTCTTAGGCTCAGTTTCTTCCAGTGGAATAGGCGACACTATTAACTGTGAGGCAGGAGAGAACGAAATAACACCATTCATAGAACCGCATGGCCTGACTCAGCATGGGACCTGGCGCCAGGCTGGGTCCCAATGTTGGTTTATTCACCCTGTGCCCATCCCAAGAGGCAGCATCTGGGTGTTCTCCAGGTCCCCCAGAGCCACAGACTAGACTCTAGTTGTAACTTAGAAACAAATACTAAAATCCACTGTGAATGAATGCGTCTACTTTTCTTTTAATTCTGCCCCTTTGTGCTTCATGTGCTTTGAAATCTGTTATTATGTGTCAACACATTTCTGATCATTATGTCTTTCTGCTGAATCGACCCCTTTGTCATTATGAAATGCCCTTCTCTTCCCTAATAACAGGCTTTGTTCTGAAGTTGACTTTGTTAAACATCAATACAGTCACAAGCCTTCCTTGTTTGCGTTTGCATGGTATCTTTTGCTATTCTTTTATTGTTTATCTGTGTATTTATAATTCAGTGCATAGCACTTTCCTAGACAGCATATAGTTGGGTTTTTCTGTTTTAACTGGTCTTGCAATCTCTGTTTTTTAGTTGGAATGTTCGATCCATTTACATTTAGTATAATTACTGTTGTGGTTGGGTTTAAGCCTACAATCCTGACATTTTCTATTTGTCTTAGTTTTTCTGCCTTTCTTTTGCTCTTGTCCTGCTTCCTTTTGTACTAATTGATTTTCTAAAATACTCATTTCATTTTCTCTATTGCACTTTAAGTTATACTTCTTTTCATTATATTTTACTGATCTAGGGATTCCAATATTCATCTTTAACTTACCGTCTTCCACTTCTAATCAGTTTTGTACCACTTCATGTATCATTTTTCACACTTCTCAACTTTGAGAACATTGTGAGAGCATATTTACCTTCTTATCCTTTGTGATATTATTGCCATATTTTTCTTCTATATATGCCATAAACCTAATGTTATAATCATATTATTTTTGCTTCAAATTGTCATTTGTCTTTCAAAGAAATTAAGAGAAGAATGTTAAGAGAAGAATGTTAAGAGAAGAATGTAAAAGACAATATTTTACATTTCCCCACATCTCTATTGTTTCTGGGCATTTCTACCTTCAGATCTCAATTTCCCTCCAATGTCCTTTCCATTCAGCCTGAAGAATTTCCTTCAGTACTTCTTGTAGTGCAGGCCTGGAAGTGGCAAATTTTCCTAGCTTTTATTTATCTGAGAACATCTTTATTTCTTCCTTATTTTTAAACAGTTTTATTGAGATGTAAGTCACATACCATACAACTGCCCCATCTAAAGTATACAACTCAAAGTTTTTTGGTCTAGTATTACATTATTAGTATTTTTAAATCATGGTAAAATATATACAACACAGATTTAACCATTTTAACTATTTTCCAGTGCACAATTAAGTGGCATTAATTACCTTCAGAATGCTGTACAACCATCACTACTATTTCAAAAGCTTTTTTATTATCCCTAGGGGAAAAAATCCATAAGCTTTAAGCAATAACCCTCCCCTATCCCCAATCCCTAGTAACTTCAAGTATACTTTCTATTAATTTGCCCGTTCTAGGTACCTCATATAATGGGATATAATGCAATATTTGTCTGTTTATGTCTGGATTATTTCACCTAGCACACATTTTCAGGGTTTATTCTTGTAGCATGTATCAGAATTTACCTCTTTTTCATGGACAAATATTATTCTATTGTATAGTTATACCACCTTGCGTGTGTGTGTGTGTGTACAGTACTGAGGATTGAACCAAGGGCTCCCTACAAGTGAGCTACATCCCCAGCCCTTTTTATCTTGAGACAGAGTCTCACTAAGTTGCCTGGGCTGGCCTCAAACCTGCGATCCTCTTGCCTCAGCATCCCAAGTAGCTGGGATTACAGGTGTGCATCACCACACCTAGATATACTCTTTATCCATTCATCTGTTAATGGGCTCTTAGGTTGTTTCACCTTTTGGTTGTTATGAACAATGCTGCAACAAACACTGGTATACAAGTATTTGAGTCTCTGTTTCCAGTTCCCTTGGATCACACTTACTTACTTACTTTATTTATTTACTTTTGTGGTACTGGGGACTGAACTCTGGGGCATTCTACCTCTGAGATACACCTCCAGCCCTATTTTATTTTTATTTTGAAACAGGGTCTTGTTAGGTTGATGAAAGTCTCACTACTTGCTGAAGCTGTCCTCAAACTTGTGATCCTCCCGTCTCAGCCTCCCAAGTACTGGGATTACAGGCACGTGCCACACACCTGGCTTCACCCATACTTTTGGAAGATATCGAATTTTTTGTTGGATGGTTTTTTAAATTTACTCATTGTAATCTAAATGTCTTACTTCATTTTTCTTTCTAAAGATCTTATTCCATTTGTCTCCATTGTGTTGGATGATAAATCAGCTTTCATTTTTATTGTTTCCCTGCATGTGATGTGTCATTAGTGTCTAATTGATTTTAAAATATCATCTTTGTCTTCAGTCTCCAGAAGTTTGACTATCATGCTTCTAAGTATGGTTTTTCTGGTATTTTTCTGAGCTTCTTGGATCCGTTGACTGATACTTTTCATAGGAACATTCTAGTCACTATTTCTTCAACTATTTTTCTGCCCTATTTTCTTTCTCCCTTCCTTCTGGGAGTTAAATACAGGTGTCATGTTTTAAATGCATCAACAAAGTCCATGTGTTGGAAATTGAATCCCCAGTGCAACAGTGTTGAGAGTGGGACCTTTAAGAGGTGATGAGTCACGAGGGCTCTGCTCTCACCAATGGGTTAATGTCATTATCATGAGAGTGGGGTTTGTTATGTAAGACTTCCCTGGAGTCCTCTCTCTCTCTCTCTCTCTCTCTCTCTCTCTCCTCTTCTACGTTCCACCTTGGGTTGACACAACAAGAAGCCCCACACCAGACGCCAGCTCCCCAATCTTGGACTTCCCAGCCTAGAGAAATAATTTTCCTTATGAGAAATAATTTTCTATTCATTATAAATTCTCCAGTCTCAGAGCCGGGCGTGGGGGCGCACGCTTGTAATCCCAGTACTTTGGGAGGCAGAGACCAGAGGATCCGGGTTTACAGCCAGCCTCAGCTCTCTCTCTCTCTCTGTCTCTCTGTCTCTCTGTCTCTCTCTGTCTCTCTGTCTCTCTGTCTCTCTCTCTCTCTGTCTCTCTCTCTCTCTGTCTCTCTCTCTCTCTTCCTGTCTCTCTCTCTCTCTACTTAGTGAGGCCCTCCGCAACTTCGTTAGACCCAGTTTCAAAATAAAGTATAAAAAAATAGGGCCGGGGATGTAGCGTGGAGGTAGAACGCCCCTGGGTTCAATCCCTGGTACCGCAAAAAAATAAAAATAAATAAAAATAAAATAAAGTATAAAAAAATAGGGCCGGGGGAGTAGCACAGAGGTAGAATGCCCCTGGGTTCAATCTCCGGTACCGCAAAAAAAAAATTCTCCAGTCTCAGGTATTCTGTTAGAGCAGCACAAAATGGACTAAGACAACAGGTATCTCACACTGCTTGGCTCAGAGGTCACTGAGATACTATTCTTTTTTGGTTAAAATACTTTTTCTCAGGCCGGGCATGGTGGTGCACACTTGTAATCCTAATACTTGGGAGGCTGAGACCGGAGGATCCAGGTTCACGGCCAGCCTCAGGTACTTAGTGAGGCCCTCCACAGCTTAGTGAGACCCTGTTTCAAAATAAAGAATAAAAAATAGGGCTGGGGGTGTAGCTCAGAGGCAGAACCGCCCTGGGTTCAATCCCCAGTACCGCAAATAAATAAATAAATAAATAAATAAATGAATAAATGAATAAATAAATAAAATGTTCTTTTGTTTCAATTTTTCTGCTGAAATTCCTCATTTGTTTACTCAATAAGACCATCATCTCCTTTTCATCCTTGAAATTATTTTTGACAGCTTCTCTCATGTTCTTATCTACCAATTCCAACACTTGAGTCCTCTTTGGGTCTATGTTTATTCCTCTCTGTCTCTATCTCTCTCTCAATTTTGGGACACACAGGGGTTCAAATCCAGTTCCTCTCCTCTTCACTTGTGTGACCGTAGGCCAATCAGCATCTTTGCACCGTTTCCCCTTGACATACTGGGGATGATAGCAACCACTTTGCAGGACTGTTTTAGAGATCAAACATGATAACGTACACAAAGAGCCTGGGACATGGCAGATGCTAAAGGAAAAGTGGCTATTACTGACTTTTGATGTTAGCCTCATGAGTCCTGCCCCCCACAAAGAGCTCTTTCTGATAACTCCATCTGCAGTTGGTTGGCTCTTCTCCACGACCTTTAACCCTACATGCTGTGCTGTCTGACCTCCACCACCTCCTCCACCTCCAACCACCCCCTCCCGGACCACAAGCCCTCCAAAGAAGGGGCAGGTTATATTCAACTCTGTTCCTGGCTCACAGCAGGTACCTGGAGCACATTTATTGCACACAATGAAGCAGCCCTTCTCTACACAGCCAGAGGCCAGTTCCGTAAGCAGTATGATTGGTTACAGCCTACAACATGGCAGACAGTTGCAATCGCTCAGGAAATCCCTACCGGCCAGCAAGCCCGGGGTCCCCTGGGCCTCCCGCCATGTAAAACTATAATTGAAGCTCATGCTACATTGAGCATGTCTTGTATCAGGCCTGGTGGAAACCAGCTATCAACATCTCGTTTTCATGGCACGGATGTCTCCGTGTCACGGCTCCTGCCACCAGGTCGTGAACACCTTGTGCGCACATCGGCCTCTCATCCCTCAGTGCTCTTGTGGCGGAAGTCATTCTCAACCCTCCCCTCTCCCTTCTCACTTAGGACCTGACTCCACTGCCCTTTCTAATGAACTCGTGAAAGGGATATGGTGACGGTGACGCTGGTGAGAACCCAGGCTGATGAACACGAAAGGGGTTACTGTGTCTCGGGCACTGTGCATGCTGTCCCGTTAAACCCCAGCTACCTGGAAGACAGGGATCTTACTTCCATTTAACAGAAGGGGAAGGGAGGCCCAGGAAGACGATGGTGTGTCCACGGTCATATGTAGAGTGAGACGACGTGCTCAGTCTTGTTGACGCTTTGCTCAGTGCTCGTTTCAGCTGACTGTTCGTGGCACTCAGCCCGACTCTCTGCTTCCATGGACAACTGTATACGTCTCCCCCCAGTCCCATCAAGGTACTCGTGGCTCCTAAGGCTCTGAGGAATGGTCCTTGTAAAAGGGATTTGACTCTGTGATAGAGTCACCTTAATGTGTGCTCCAAGGGTGGGGAAGGTGGTGACCAGGGAGATCTGGGAGGGGTGAGATTGGCCCACACACCGCTGATATGACAGATGTCACTGGCTGAGGGCCAGGAGGAGCCAGAGTGCACCTGGGGAAATTGACATGCACTGTCTCCCTCTAGTCCGTACAATAATCCTGTGGGCGAAGTGTTATCCCCACTTCACGGATGAAGGAACTGAGGCCTGGAGAGAAGCAATACCCTGGCGCTCCCAAATGGGCTGTTCCCCTTGTCCCCAGGCCTGTCCATCTTCTGCCTCCTCTGCCTGGTCCACTCCTGGTCATTATTTGGTGGAGCTGAGATGTTCTATTCCTGGCCTGCAGCACCCCTCGGGCTGTGTCGGGGCCCCATGAGCCCCTAGGCTCCCCTGACGGAACCCACCATGGAGCTTGACACACTACACTGTCCCTGCCTTTTCTCTTCCCTCCTCCTCCTCTTCCTCCACCTCCTCCTCCTCCCCCTCCTTCATCTTTCTTTTTCTCCTTCTTCTTCAGATGGAACCCAGGAGCATTCTACCTCCAAGCTACACCCCCAGCCACCTTTTTTATTTTTTATTTCGAAACAGGGTCTCACTAAGTTGCTGAGAATCTCTCTAAGTTGCTAAGGCTGTTCTCAAACCTGCGATCCTCCTGTCTCAGCCTCCCAAATACTTCCTTGCCTGTTTTCTAAGAGCACTTCATATCTTACTTGGCTCCATCTGTTTAAATGAGTCTTAAATGCAAAACTCCTGGTGCATCCTAAGGGCTCAATAAATGCTGTCACTCTCGCTGTCCCCATCACCTACCGCAGTGACAGGCACGCAGGCCAAGAAACATTTGTTGCATTATGAATGAATGATCATCATACGGCTGCACATTCACAGATCCAGGGACAAATTCCTCCGGTGCCCTAAGCCCGGACATCGTCTCCACAGCTCCGCTAGACTCAGGACAGCTCCCACCGGTCTGGTTGTCACGGGGCCTTGACTTCAGACTGTCAAGGCAGGTGGGCAGATTGACAGCAGCAGCTCCCAGTGAGGGAGCCACAGAGGCCTCGGGTCATGTGGCCTCCTGGAGCCCCAGCCCTGCCACAGCTCCAGGAAGGCAAAGCAGAGCACTTTAGGGAAGGAGGGCTCGAGCTGTGCCTTCTTCGGGCTAGGGAAGGATTAGGGAAGGTTCTGAAATTTTTCTTGAAATTCTCCAGCCTAAAACCCTGACCCTCTTCTGAAAAGAGCTGGGATTTAAGCCAGGCATGGTGGCGCACGCTTGTAATCCCAGTACTTGGGAGGCTGAGACAGGAGGATCCGAGTTCGCGGTCAGCCTCAGCTACTTAGTGAGGCCCTCCGCAACTTAGTAAGACACTGTTTCAAAATAAAGAAGAAAAACTAGGGCTGGGGGTATAGCTCGGAGGTAGAATGCCCCTGGGTTCAATCCCCAGTACCTCAAAAAAAAAAAAAAAGAGCAGGGATTTAAGACCAGAGTTATGAATTGCCCTTCCTTAGCCATCTAAGCCATCTTAGCCTCTCCTCTTGCTGTTCTCCCCAGGAAACCTTCACTTTCCTGGGGGCCTTACTCTGTTGGTCCTCCACCCCAGGGCCTCCTTCTTGCTGAGGCACCTACTTTGGGATGCAGATTTCAGGCCTCTTTGTCCCTTGTCCTGTCCACTCCCATGATGCGCGTCCTGCCTTTCAGAAGTGCAGCCGAGGGAGTCCCAGCCCCCAGGCCTCCTGTCCTGATGATCATCATTCCAGGAAAGGGGCTGCACCTCCAAATGCTCAGCCACTCCTCACCATGGCGGCCCCACCAGCAGGTGCACGCTGTGACCGCTCTAGCTGCCCAGGCCGGGAATCCTGTGCCCTGGTGCATGCCTGGTGCCTGGAGGCCCCACGGGCCTCTTCCCCAACCCCGTTGTGTGGGCCAGGTCTCCTGCCTCCTCCCGGTCCCCATCATTGCTCACCCTTTCTAAGGGCCTACAACAGGTCAGGCACTTCTCGGAGCACTTTACACATGACTAGATCACTACACTAGTTTGGGGGACTAGGGCCTAGTCCTAGAAAGCCGGCCCACTGGTAGAGACTACGATCCCCCACTCTGGTAGCCAGACACCATGTCTATCCTCCACAGGCCGAATCTGGGACCACCTCCTACCTGGGACCACAATCGCCAGGCCCACCTGTGGGTCTAGATTCTCTGGGGCATTCACACTGGCCCAAAGCAGCTCTAGGTTCATCACGATACTGGATACGGATACGGGGTGTGGATTGTGGGATCCGACCTTGGAACTGGGCCAGTGCTATTTGGGCTTCCCCAAGTCCATGCCTGAGTCCCCAGCCGGCCACATGGCCAAATTCACATAAGTAAGGACATGAAGTTTCCATCTGACCACTCCACCAATAACAGATTAATGTCTACTTTAGTTGGCTTGGTGACTGCCACCCTCCTGGGCCGCTTCCCCAGTTCACCTCCTGACGCTGTCCTCTCGCCTTCGTAAAAGGTGGTACTGCATAGAAACAGCATGGACGTGTCTCTTGGTGAGGCTGGGGAAGTCCAGGATGAGTCGTGGTTCTGCTGTAAAAGCCACATAAGAAAGACCCTGTCCCTTTAGGCAGAAGTTGAGGTCCTCCAGGGAGGGACTGGCTTTCCTGTGACTATGGCTGCACATTAAGACAGGGTGACACGAAACGGGCGTGTGTCCGCAGGAAGTGCACAGTGGAGTTGGGAGTGCGTGGGTACCTGCCCCAGCCTCCCTTCCCATCACAGAATCTTAGGCTCACAGAATCTTAGCTTCCAGCGGACCCCAGTGGCCTGCATCAGAAACCAGCTCAATAACACACTCATAGCTAGGCATGGTGGCGCACGCGTGTAATCCCAGTACTTGGGAGGCTGAGACAGGAGGATCCAGGTTCGCAGTCAGCCTCAGCTACTTAGAGAGGCCCTCCGCAACTTAGTGAGACCCTGTTTCAAAATAAAGAATAAAAACTAGGGCCGGGGGTGTAGCTCGGAGGTAGAATGCCCCTGGGTTCAATCCCCAGTACCGCAAAAAAAACAACAACAACAACACACTCATTATTGCTTTTTTTTCTCCTCGCCTATCTCTATCAATTTCCAAATAAACTCCCTCTGCCTGACTCCAAGCTTCAGACTCCGCTTTCAGGGGAGCCCAGACGAAGACACTGAGCTCAGAGGAAGACGCTGAGCTCGCCCTCGCCCCCCTCAGGCCCCATCATCTAGATCCACGATTTCTTTGCCGTTTCTTTTATTCAACAGACACGTTTGGAGCATTTGTTATGCGGCAGACACAGGGAGGCCGAGGCGGCTCAGACATGATCTCAGCCCTCCAAGACCTCTAGCGACACAAGGCGGTCCCAGACAAAGGCACCCACAACTAGGGCACGCTGACGGGATCAAGGACCTCCTGTCCCAGGATGTGACATGCCCGGAGCCAGGAGAAGGCTCTGGAAGCCAGACGGTCTGGGAAGTCTTGTCAGGTGACTGATGCTGGAGCTAGAAGGTACAAATGTCGCCCATGAGGCACGGCAGGGACGAGGTTGGTTTGGGTCGAGGGGAGAGCTTGGAGGAGTGAAACGGAGTGGTAGTATGGAGGAACTATACTAAGGCTTTTTGTCCCCCCTTTAAAAAAAGATGTCTAAAAGAGCTTTTCCACGTATCCAGCCTGCCCTAGATTATATCATGTAATCCTCATAAGAACCTCATGGGCTGGGAGAACTGTCCCCATTTCACAGATGAGGAAATAGAGCCACGTGGCTGCCCAGCTAATGAATGACCGAACTATGATTTAAATAGAGGTCAATCCGCTCCCAGATCCCGAGGTCCTAACCCCAGGAATGTGTTTCCTTCTGCAGTCCGTGGGGCTGTGTGAAGCGTGGGGACAGAGGTGGGATAGCCGGCAAGGGTTAGAATCCAGACAGCAGCCGGGCGTGGTGGCGTACAGCTGTAATCCCAGTACTTGGGAGGCTGAGACAGGAGGATCGCAGGCTCGAGGACAGGTTTAGTAAGTAGTGAGATTTGCATCAACCTAGCGAGACCCTGTTTCAAAAAAAAAAAAAATAGGGGTGGGAGTGTAGCTCAGAGGTAGAATGTTCCTGGGTTCAATCCCCAGCATACCACATACACACACACACACACACACACACACACACACACACACACACAACAAAAACAAAAACACAGACAGCAAGAAATGAGGGAGTTTCAGTAAGGGAACAAGCTCACATTTTCCAAAGATAATTCTGAGCATTGCGACAGCATCGCCTTCTGTGTTCTGGAACCCAGGAGAAAGGTCCTTGTCTGCTCTGTCTGGAGGGATAAAGAGCAAGTCGCATCCCCACGGGGCTGGCCTAGGGTGCCACTTTGACCCAGCAAGGTTTGGCAATCTCCCCATTAAGAAACTGCCCTCCAGCTGGGCGTGGTGGTGCATGCCTGTAATCCCAGTACTTAGGAGGCTGAGATAGGAGGATCGCAGGTTCAAGGCCAGCCTCAGCAACTTCACAAGACTTTGTTTCAAAATAAAAATAATTAAAAGGGCTGGCAGTATAGTTCAAAAGTAGAATGCCCCTGGGTTCAATCCCCAGAACAAGGAGGAAAGGAAGGAAGGGAGGAAGGGAGAAAAGAAGGAAGGAAGGAAGGAAGGAAGGAAGGAAGGAAGGAAGGAAGGAAGGGACTGGCAGGCCAGCCTCCAATGCTAACCTTGCAGGATCTAAGATTTTATTAAAGAAAGTTACATTTTCTTTCAAGTGTATCCCTCTTGGAAAGCCTAATAAACATCATCTAATGAGCAAAGAGGACCTCCAAGGTGCAATGATATACACTATGACTATTTTTGACTCACCCTGCCCTTTTCCAGAACAATCTTAATTAAGTGCAAGGTGCCAGTAGCTCTAAAAGAATTTACCAACTGCCTCTCAAAGTAACTGATTAATAGCAGAGACACAAAAGTGTCTCCATAACCAGGTCACACGACATAATACAAATGACTGTCTGTTGCTATTTTTAAGTAATGTTTATTAGGATCCCTTGGCGCGTAATAAATTTAATTTACAGCTGCTTGCAGCTTGACTTACACATGGCCTCCTGCGGCACAGCTCATTAACACACTCAGAGAAGAAATGAGTTTTCTCTCTAATTCTCCCATTCCATTTCTCCTTCCTAATGAGGCCGGATTCTGAAACTCTTTGGGAGAGAATGTCTCCATCGACTCCAGTACAAATCGTCTTAAATGCTCAAATTTTTTAATTATCACAGAGGCACACTGCACAGATTCATGTTAGATAGCTTGGGGCAGAGCTGGAGAGAGCGAGTCCTCTGTGCTCATGTGCACAAGAGCCCTCAGAAGGCAGGACAAGAGGAGGAGCCCCGAGAGCCTTGGGGTACCGAGAACATTCCAGCGGCAGATTTGGAGCCTTTAGACAAATCCAACTATTTCTGGACTCCAGAGCACAGTAGAAGAGCTCTAGGCTAGGGCACTGAGGCCTGGGGTCTGGTTCTGCTTCTGAGTTTTAATTAGAAGACCTCAGACGGTCTTAGTTGGATTCCTTCCATGTCTTGACCTGAGGACCAAACTCAAAGACCAAACATTTCAATTGAATTATTGTACAGGGCAGGAGTCAGCAAGCTTGTTATGCAAAGAATCAGATAGTAAATATTTTAAGATGTGAAGGTCAAGAAGCAAAATCAAAGGGACTATGTAGATACTTGAGTCAGAAGAAAGAACAAATATCCACAAATTATTTTTAATGAAACTCAAAATATAATTAAGTATGATATTTTGCAATATAGGTGTACTGAGGATATAGGATAGCATATTTTCTTATTTCGAGTTCAAAGACAGCATTCTCTGTCATCATACTGATGAAAAAAAAAGTTTATCTGTCATAACCATTCTTAGCAAATGGGCCATAGAAAAACAGGTGGCAGGCTGCATTTGGCCCACGACCACAATTTACCAACTTCTCATGCGGAATAGTATCTAAGAGTGTGGGCTGTGTAGCAGAACTGCCAGGGTTCAAATCCTAGCTGGGGAGTTACGTCGTCTCTTATATCAGCTACCTACAGCAAATCTTTGGTGTTGTGCAAGGAGGAATTTTTACGTAGCTTGTGAGCCTGTGGGATCCTTTGATCTGGGCAGGCTCCGCAGGCCTGGGTGTCCTTGCTCATGCACCCGCAGGTGGCTGCAGGCTGGCCACACAGCTCTGCAGTGTCAGCTGGGCTCCTCCTGGGGCCAAGGTTCAGCTAGATGTTGGCTGATCTAAGGTGGCCTCAGCTGGGGCGCCTGGAGCAACTCAACTCTGTCCCATGTGTCTTTCTCCTTCTGGCAGGCTAGCGAGGACATGTCCTTCACCTGGCCATGGGCAGAGAAGCAGAAGCAAGCAAACCCAGCTGCACCCACCTTCCAAGCCTCTGCCTGCACCGCACCTGTTGTGCTTCGAATATGAAGTGTCCCCCAAAGGCCCAAGTGTTGGTTTGCAATGCCTGTGTTCAGAGGTGGGGCTTTGGGGGAGTTATTAGATCATGGGGGCTCTAATCTTATCAATGGATTAACCCACTGATGGGCCCATAATTGAACGGACTATTGGAAGGTGGTAACTATAGGAGGTGGGGCCTAGTTGGAGGAAGTGGGTCACTGGGGCGTGCCCTGGAAGGGTATCTCTTATCCCTCGCCCCTTCCTCTCTCCCTCTTTGCTTCCTGGCCGCCATGAAGCGAGCAGCTCTGCCCTACCATGCCCTCCCGCCATGATGTTCTGCTTCACCACAGGCCCAGAAAGGGTGGAGCCAGCCAGCCATAGACTGAAACCTCAAAACCACCAGCCGAACCAAATATTTCCTCCTCTAAGTTGTTTTTCCCAATTATTTTGTCACAGCAACGAAAAGCGAACACATACACCACAGTTCCAAAGATCCAAAGCAGGGCCCAGGGACCCAGAGTCAGTGTGATGCAATATGTGGGTCTCATGACAGAGGGTGGAGGCAGCAAGGGCACCGCCTTAGTCTATTTTGTGTTGCTATAACAAAACACCTGACGCTGGGTAATGTATAAAGAAAAGGAGTTTATTTGACTCACAATTCTGGTGGCTGGAAAATCCCAACGGCACAGCACTGGCATCTGGCGAGGGCCCTCTTGGCTGCGTCACAACATGGCAGAGACGCAGGAAGGGTAACAGGCACGTACAGGAAGAGCCAAGCACGTGTGCTGGCCTCACCTTGCTCGGCTGAGAACCTGCTGTATTGATGAGAACTCACTCCTGTGAGGCTGCGGAGCCCCTGTGACCTGATCCCCTCCCACTAGGCCCCACCTCTTAAAGGTCCCACAACCTCAACACCTCCACACCGGAGCCCCAGCTTCCAGTATGTGAGCCTTCAGAGAACAAACCACATCCAAACCATAGCAGGGACAAACACAGGGGCCATGGGCACAGCCTCGCCTCTCGGCCTGCTTCCCGTGAAGTGGGGACAAGAATAGTAGCCACGTGCACAGTTACCAGGCCGGCACTTTGTGAACAGCTGATAAATGCTGGTCTTTATTCCCTGGTTCACTTACTCTGAGGCCCAGCATCTTCATGCTAATCACCTGGTAAGACCTATGCATTTTTAAGATCTACAAATAGCAGTACTTGGAACAAATTGTTTAGTGTGGGGCCCTTTTATTGTATATTATTTGGTTCTGGGATTGAACCCAGAGGTGTTCTACCTCCAAGCTACACCTCCACCCATTTTTACTTTTAAACAGGGTCTCACTAAGTTGCCGAGGGCCTCACTAAGTTGTTGAGGCTGGCCTTGAACCTACGATCTTCCTGGCCCAACCTCCCAAGTACTGGGATTACAGGCATGTGCTCCCATGCCCAGCATGCAGGGCCCTTTTAAATCTTTTTGTGCTCAGGTGGGGCCCATGGCTGCCAGAGCTGGTCCAGAAGTGCCTGGGCTCAGCGTCCTGCTCCATGTGTGATGGACCTGCAGAGAGGCTGAGGAAGGCTCTGGTCTTGCAGAGAGACATCGCTATGTATGTCCTGGGTGGTGTGGTCCCGCGTCATCTCCTGGGACCCCTGCTGCTTGTTTAGAGCTCACACTCCCGGAGCTCAGCGTCTTGGCCGGTTGGCAAGCTAGACGCACTTCTCTCCCAGTGCTGCCCCTGGACAGGTGCTGCCCTGGCGCTCGGCCCCTGCCTCCCTCACCTGAGCACTGCGAGGATTCCTCTGACCTCGCTCATCATGCTTGTGTCAATAGGAGGGGGCTTAGCCAGGCATGATGGTGCACCCCTGTAAATCCCAGTACTTGGGAGGCTGAGACAGGAGGATCGCAGGTTTGAAGGTAGCCTCTGCAATTTAGCGAGTCCCTGTTTCAAAATAAAAAATAAAATAAGGATGAGGGTATAGCTTGGAGGTAGAATGCCCCTGGCTTCAATCCCCAGTAAAAAAAAAAAAAGAGGGGGCTCCTTAAGCCTCCCCTAAAGAGGTAAGTGGCTCTTTCTGTTTGGAGTATGACTCAAAGAGGGGCCCCGATTACTGGGGGGAGCGGGATACCTCTGAGCCCTCGTTAGCATGATTAAGCGTCCTTCCCACGAGACTCCTCTCCTTCTTGTTCAGTGTCTGTGTTAGTCAGCGTCCCCGCACTGCAGCGACACCCGATGTAATTGGGTTCACTTTGGTTCACAGTTTTGGAGGTGTCAGCCCATCACTGGTTGGCCTCGTTGCCCTTGGGCTTGTGGCGAGCCAGCACATCATGGTGGTAGAGCGTGGCAAAGCCATTCCCCTCATGGCTGGGTCACAAAAGAGGGGAAGAGGGTGCCTGGCACAGCGGCACAAGCCTGTAATCCCAGTAGTTGGGAGGCTGAGACAGGAAGATTGCAGGTTCGAGGCCAGCCTCAGAAGCTTAGCGAGACCCTCTGCAACTTAGTGAGACCCTTTTCAAAATAAAAAAATAAAAATGGTTGGGGGTGTAGCTCAGAGGTTGAATGCCCGTGGGTACAATCACCTGTACAAAAAAAAAAGAGAGAACAAGGGGAAGAGGGAGGGACTGTGGTCACGATATTCCCTTCAAGCTCCAATGACCTAAGACCTCCCACGGGGCTCCACCTCTCAAAGGCTCCCTCACCTCCTGATAGCACCACAGCCTGGGGAGCCTTATTCAAACCATGGCAATGTCCTGTGAGTTATATAGACTCAACTTTTAAGAAATATAACATGGAACCCCATAGATTGCAGGTTCAAGGCCAGCCTCAGCAACTTAGTGAGGCCCTCCACAACTTAGTGAGACCTTATTTCCAAAAATAAAAAAGGTTTGGGTTGTAGCTCAGAGGTAGAATGCCCTGGGTTCAATCCCCAGTGTCAATAGATAGAAAGAAAGAAAGAAAGAAAGAAAGAAAGAACAGAAATGACTAGTTGTTTGGTTGTCCTCAACATCCATCTATCTCTTATTATTGATAATGGACTCTCTGATTTGAAGCTGGACACATGGCTGCCCTGATTAAGATATGAATTTCGCAGCCTCCTTTGCAGCTAGGTGTGGTCATGTGATTATGCCCAGGGTAATAGGATCCGAGCAAAAGTGTCATTTGAAACTTCCAGACAGAGCTCTTAAAGGGAACAGTGTAGCTTTTTTTCTTTCTTCCCTTTTCCTGCTGGTTGGAATGTGGATGTGATAGCTGGAGTTTGAGTAGTCCTTTTGGGCCACAAGGTAAAAAAAAAAAAAACCCCTACAGGCTGACGATGACAGATCTTCAAGCTAGAAAGAGCCTGACCCCTGCTCTGTGGAGCACTGGACTAGCCCTGGAGTCCTTCTACTGGAGAGAGAGAAATAAAGTTCTACCATGTTTAAGCCCCTTCTCTAGTTGTTGCTGACCATGTCTGATACTTAGAAAGTATTTTAAAGTTTACAAAACCCATTCCTCTTTATGTTCTCTTGTGATCTTCCCAGGCAAAGCAAGTGATAATTTTTATTGTTCCCATTTTATAGATGAGGAAACTGAGGTTTTGGGCATTGGAATCTGAAGGATTGTCCAAGATCATAGCCAAGTAGAAGCTGTAATTCAAACCTGGAGTGTCTGACTCCAAGTCCAGGCTCTTGGCCAGCACTCAGGTCACCTGCCTCACCTGCCTCCCATCAACCACACCCCCTCCACCTTAACCTTCCTCCTGGATGCCTGCAGAGTGGTTATCATAAATCACAAAGGTTTTGTCTTATTTAGTTTTGGTATCACTTCTTGGCCTTTTGGCTAAGATCAAGTGTTGTTTTGGTTTGGTCTGGTTTTGGCTTTGGTTCATTTGTTTGTTTTGTGGTACTAGGAATTGAACCTAGAGGCATTCCACCACCCCCAGCCCTTTTTATTTTTTAGTTTGAAGCAGGGTCTTGCTAAGTTGCTGAGGGTCTTGCTAAGTTGCTAAGACTGCCCTTGAACCTGTGATTCTCCTGTCTCACCTCCCAAATACTGGGATTACAGGCACGTTCCACCTCGCCTGGCTAAATCACAAATCTTTAATGTTGCTCTTTTGCTTAAAACCATTCAGCACATCTCCAGTGGCCCCTGAACGGATTCCAGGTGTCTCAGCACGACCCACCATGGTGCGGCCTTTCCCTCCTGCCTCTGCATCTCTTACACTCCCGCCCTCCCCTCCAGTCATGCCCAAGAACACAGGACCCAACAGGTCAGCCCTGGGCCACACACCCAGCTCTGTTTGATATCAGAGTAAACACATTTCCCCCCAAGTCTCCAGCCTCCAATTCTTTTTTATTTTATTTTATTTATTTTATTTTATTTTATTTTTGCAGTACTGGGGATTGAACGCAGGGCATTCTACTTCCGAGCTACACCCCCAGCCCTATTTCTTTTTCTTTCTTTTGAAACAGGGTCTCACGAAGTTGCAGAGGGCCTCACTAAGTAGCTGAGGCTGGCCGCGAACCCGGATCCTCCTGTCTCAGCCTCCCAAGTACTGGGATTACAAGCGTGCACCACCACGCCCGGCCTCCAATTCTTCATCCTTTCACAGCCACACAGGAGGGTAAAAAGGGCAGCTGTCCAAGTCCCTGTACACAGACTGCTCAGGGCACCGGGGAGGTGGGGGCGGCCTGGCAGGAAGGCGGGCCGGGGAGGGGGTGCTGCCCTGGCTAAGTGCTATGAGCTGATTTGAGGGCTGAGGAGGGCTGTGCCAGGATGGGGTGGAGGAATCTGCATGTGCGAAAGGCAGAGAGCTGGCAAGTGCCCTGTGCGTGCCGGGAGGTAGGGTGGTGCAGACACACTGAGAACTCCAAGCTCTTCCTGTTTGCAGTCTGTGCTCTGGGCTACCCCGCACCATATCACCATCATCTCCTTCCTTCTCTGTCTCCTAGCCAGGCCGGAGCTCCTGGAGGGAGGACAGGGACTATTTCCAGTAATTCCAACCTCCTGGTGCCCGAGGCCTGGCTCAGAATCTGCAATTGGTCCATGTTTGTGGAGGGCCTAAATAAGCAAAGGCGATCTTAACAGTATTTCAGGGGTGAGCAGACAGAATCGATCCCTCTTCATCGCCCTCTGAGGAAGCAGGCTCTCTGAGAAGTCATAAAGAACAGCCGTGCACTGGGCAGGTTGACACCGGTGTGAGCCACAGGGCTCCAAGCTCCCGGGTGCTTCTGACATTTCTGACTTAAGTAAATGGTAAAATCCTCATTCCCTGAAAAATCTACAAAGCGCAAAGCCAGACAGGTTTCCAGGCAGAAGCCATTCCGTGAAAATCCCATTGTAAACAAGAAGATACAGGATTCAGCGAGTTTCCCCTCAGATGAAAAGTCACCCAAACATTTAATCATAAGGCGAGATGCAAAGTGCGGAACTTCACCCACTGTCTGTTTCCTGTTCCTTCCCTCCCCGAATATGTACCGTGTGGCCTCGCCAAGGAGCAAGCGCTGCTCGAGGCTCCCTGAACGAGCTGTCTGGTGTCTTGGTTTGCATTCTACACAAAGCAGCAGGGAGGCAAGGACCTGGGTGCAGGCGGTAAATGGGGGAAGTGAAGATGGGGGAGGAGGGGAGCCTGGAAAGCTTGTGTTAAGGAACCACTGACCACTGCGAGCCATCAAACCTCGACCCCAAGGAACTGTACTGAACCAGCCCTGCTAAAGGAGGCGGGGGCGTGTGTACAGCAACCCAGTCCAGCTGTTCCAGTGGCTCTGGAAGTAGCACCCTTACACACACTTCTGGTCGCACCCCCAGGTGGGCTTCCTGGGCTCCCAGGCAGAAAAGCAGAGAGATGCTGCAGCAGGTGTTTAGGGGTTGGGGGACCCCCATCTACAAAGGAACTGCCTATCACAGCTGTTATTAAAACCAAAAGTGAGCCAGGCATGGTGGTACATGCCTGTAATCCCAGTATTTGGGAGGCTTGAGACAGGAGGATCGCAGGTATGCAGCCAACCTCAGCAACTTAGCGAGACCCTACACAACTTAGTGAGCCCCTGTTTCAAAACAAAAATAAAAAATTAGGGCTGGGGGTGGAGCCCAGAGGTAGAATTTCCCTGGGTTTTGCCCCCAGTACCACAAAAAATGTAAATACATACATACATACATACATACATGCATACATGCATACACACCTACATACATACAAAAGAGATTGAGGAGATGCAGGACACCGAGTTTCTGCTCCAGACAAAGAGTAACAGAGCCCAGCCCCTGCCCTCACGGGGCTCACCTTCCAGTGAGGGAGACACGTCATGAGCAAAGAGAATGAGTGACATAATGTGTGTGTTAGAAAATAGTAAGTACTAGGGGGGAGAAAGTAGGGAGAAGAGTGAGGGCCAGTGGGTGTGGGCCAGAATTTTAAATAGGGCAGTCAGAGTGTCAGTCTGTTTTGTGCTGCTGTAACAGAAAGGTTGGGTAATTAAGAACAGAGATTTATTTCTTACAGTTTTGGAGGCTGGCAAGCCCTAGAGCAAGGAGCTGGCAGTGTTGGTGTCTGGCGAAGGCCCTGGTCTCACTTCCAAGATGGCGCGTGGAACACTGTTCCTCATGTGGCGAAAAAGCAGAAGGAAGCAGACCCACTGCAGGGAAGCCTCTTTTATTGATGCATTAATTGACTCATGAAGGCAGAACCGCCACAGCCTAAACACCTCCCGTTAGGCCCCACCTCCCAACACTGACGCACTGGGGGTTAAGCTTCCAACACATTGAATCAAAGGGGAGCCGGGCATGGTGGCTCACACTTGTAATCCCAGTACTTGGGAGGATGAGACAGGAGGATCGCAGGTTTGAGGACAGCCTCAGCAAGTAGTGAGACTCTCATCAACCTAGTGAGACCTTGTTTCAAAATAAAAATAAAAAATAGGGCTAGGGGTGTAGCTCAGAGGTAGAATGCCTCTGGGTTCAATCCCCAGTACCGCAAAAAAAAAATTAAAGGGGACAAAACAGTCAAAGCATTGCAGTTCATCTTGTTAAAAAAGCAATATGTGAGCAAAGCCTTGAAAGAGGTGAGGGAGTGGGCCCTGGGGGTCTCTGGGGAGGGGCTCTCTAAGCAGAAGGAACAGCCAGGCCCTGACACAGATGGGGGGGCGGTGTCTGAGGATTTGAGATATAGCAAGGAGGCTAGAGGAGGAGCCATAGGAGACACGGAGAAGGTAAGGTCCAGTAGGAGAGGCAAGGGGAGCCTGGCCCATAGGACCACTCGACTTGGTTTGCCCATTTAATTATGCCGTGTCCGTCACTCTCACATATTTTTGGAGCTCCTGTTACATGTTGGGTGCAAATGCCTGAACTTAAAGATGAATAAAACAGAGCCCCTGCCCCGAGTCTCTCACATAGGAGAGGAGACAGACTTGCAGTTAGATTAGGTGGACCTGACTTCCTGGGGACTTGCTCTGGGACGGCCGTGCCTGGAAGCTTGACAGGTATTAATTGTAATATTCTCCACTACAGCCCAATGAGATGCATAACAGCATGCTCATTTTACAATCAAGGAAACTGAGGCTCAGAGAGGCTAAAGAGAACTTCCCAAATTTGACCCAGAGTCAGACAACACCAAAATCAAAGTTCTTTCTGCAAATACCATGACTTGCCACCTCCCTGACCTCTCATGCTCTATATCAGTCTGTTTTCTGTCGCTACAAAAAAAATACTGGAGGCTGGGTACTTTATAAAGAAAAGATGTTTATGTAGCTCACAGTTTTGGAGGCTGAAAATCCAAGATCAGGCAAACCCACCAGTGAGGGCCTGATAACAGAGGGCAGCTTGGTGGGCGCATGTGTGAGAACAATCACACCACAAGACAGGCAGCCAGAGAGGAGAGAGGGCCAGTCTTTGCTTTTTTATAATAACTAATTTTCACAAGAACTAACACAAGGTCCCACAGAAACTACTTTACTCCTTTCCAAGGGCAGTGACCCCAAGACTTGACAACCTCCCGCTAGACTCCACCTCTTAAAGGGGCCACCACCTCTCAACATCACCATGCCAGAGACCAAGCTTCCAACGCAATGAGTGCTTGGGGGACAAATCATGTCACACTCGCATGATGAGAGTCCATTATGATAGATGCCATGACAGGGAGTGCTTAAGAGAAGGGAGAGAAGGGAGACAGGAGGACTGTATAGGAATTAGCCAAGTCCACAAGAGGAGAGAGGATTCTAGGCGGAGGAGGCAGTGAGAGCCAGGGTGGGGAGGTATGGAACAGCAAGGTGCATGCTGGGGATTGCCAAAGCTCAGGGTAGAAAGGCACAGTGAGGGGGGCAGGGAGGAGGGGAGGGGTACTCAGAGAGAGGCTTCTGGGGAGTTTTAATCAGGGAAGAAAAATGGCCGTATTTGCAGTTTAGAGTTATGTATATTTCTCCTCCCCATATTAAAATGTGAGATCTTAGAGAATAGGACCCCTCCCTTCCTTCCTGGTAGCTTCTGATTGGCCCAGCATATGTTCCTGCTTAGCTGAATCTAGGAGGTGGGCTGGCCCCACCCACCGGACTGGCGTTTAGACCTGAGTGTCCTGGACAAAGAAGCAGCCAGCCAAGTGGTTCCAACCAATGCTCTCCGGGATTATATCTCTTTGGACTGTCTTTTGATGTAGGAAAATGGCACTGGGCTGGGCTGTGATGTCCAAGAGAGCCCAGACCTGACAACTTTTCCCAAACCTTGGTCCATTCTTTAGGTTTAAGAAAGGGAGACAAGAGAGGGACAGTGTGGACAAGTAAAGGTGAACACCCTCCACTCTCCACCTCCATGTATAAACAACTAGCCTGGACCAAGGTGCTGTTGAGGAAAGAACTAAGTCCAAACCTGCCCACCATACAACCCCAGGCAATGGATCCTGCTCATCTCTGAGGTTACTGCAGAAGGACCAGTGATGTCTTGGACAAAAGCCAGGAGGAATTTGGGGTTCCTCCTCCTTCATACCGGGATAATCAGGAAAATATCCTCTCTGGACAGATTCACAGCTGACCTTTAAAATGTGACATTGACAGTTATACAGTTAATTCAAGCTGAGAGAGTGAAGAATTTGAATAACACCAATGTCTTTTTAAATAACTGTATGTTCATTTGCATCATTTCAAAACATAATTAGCCTGCATAATTTCAAGGTTCAATAATGAGCGCTCCTTTGCTGGTCAAATGTGTTTCCTTTGATTTCTTTGTGTTCTGCTCAGAAAGATTTTTGATGCCAATTAGCACTCTTGAAAAAGAGTAGCCTTTTTTGCCTCTCTACCCTTCAAAATAATTAGATAGCCTCTCTTTTTTTTTTTTAGAGCAGTTTCTAGGTACAAGGCTATATGGATTATCTCAGTTAATCCTTCTAACAACTCCGTGATCTAATTATATCTAAATATTGTTATAATCCATGATAGACAGGGGAAAGGAGTCAGGCTTGAAATTTTAGGAAATTCTCCAAAGATTATACAGCTAATGAGAATCAAGTATTCTAAGTCAAGAGCCAGGTTCTTGACCAGCGTGAAAGTCTACCTGCTACAACTCACACACACAGAAATGTAGAAGCCTAAGGGAAATCATGTGGATACTTAAGGAGCAACCTCTTTCAACAATGCTCTGCAGTTACGCAGATGTTCTAGATATAAAATATCCTGGTGGCCATGGGGTTCCACTTTATTTTATGTATTTGGTCACTACCTCTGGGGCCCATGAAACCCCTTAGAACCTGTCCAAGCCAGGATTCCCTGGACAAGAAGACCTGAAGCAAAGCTTACATAATAACACATTCTAGGGAAGGAGGGTGCAAACCTAGGTTAGAAGGAGGGAAGAGGCGTGGAAGGAAGAAGAGCAAGTCAGAGGTGGTGCTGAGCTGGCCGCAGCTTTGCCAGGGAACACGGCCAGCTGCTCAGTCACACAAGACGTATTGCAATAAGCTACATGGAACTACTGATGGAGAAAGGGAGAGAAATTATCTACCAGATCTTCCCAGACCCTGTCATTGATCAAAGCTCATTCCCTAGGGAGCTAACTCTCCCACAATTCCAGGTCATATTCCTCAGTCCCTGTGGACGGCTACCAGGGAAGCCAGGTCCCACTCCCCATGGTGTGAGGTTCAGCTGAGTATGGGAGTGGCAGGAGAAGCCAAAACCTCCATAACTCTGGTCATCTGGGCTTGGCCCCTACTGCTGCTGGGTCCCCTTCCACGGTGGGCATGATGGAAGCCATGCTGGAAGTCAGCTGTCATCCTGGGGAAGGCTGCGACTGCTGGTGGTGTTAAGAGATGGGACAATGGTAGTGATGGCTGTCCTCTCTATTTGACAGCATGGGAAGACAGGGGGAGCTAGGTGAACCCAGAGAAGTGCATGAATAGGGCCCAGTACAGTCCACCCCTTGCACTGAGATTCTGAGTTTTCTACCATACGAATGTAGTAAGTAACTCCTCGTGCCACTGCTGGTGCATTGGCCTAAGGAGCCCAAGATGCCCAGGCCACAGTCACAACTCCCAGTTTATTGGAACCTTACTGTGTTCATTAGTTGAAGTCTCACCATCTAGAAGCCAGGACCTCTAACCCTTTGGAGCCTAAGGTCAGTTGCAGGAGCAAGAAACACAGCTTCTGCAGGTACCTGGCTGGCTGTTGGACTTAGAGAGACCCACCCTACTTCTACCCTCAGTTCCTAGACTTCTGCATTCTAGCTATTGAGGACATATCTATTGGCACATGCTATATCCAGGAGAGCAATGCTCTGACCCCATAAGTTGTGGTCTCTAAGCTGATGTCATAGCTGAGCCTTCAATGGATCATCCCATCATTCAGAGAAGAAGTATCATGGCCAAAGAGAAAGGCTGGGTCCTCCTGTCCCACTGACTGTTGACACCCTCCTTGGCAAGGGATGCTCTTGCATGAGATTAACTCAAGGCAGAGAGACTCAGATCCTGTGAGCTCACTCCCATAAGTTCACTCATTTACTGTTTGCCTGAGCTCCATGCCCCGGACTTTTATCTTCTTTCCACATCCCTGAACTTTTAGCCCAACCATTTACCCCAGCACAGGAGGCAATGTGTGTCCACACCTCAGGCCACCTCTCCTTCTACCCTTGAATGGGATGTAACGCAACAGTAGTCTGTTCCCAACTAGCACCAATATATTGTGTCAACCTGTATGTAAACAAGGCCCTGGTCATTTCCTCCTCTATCAGACTGTCATGTGGAACTCCTGACTGGGGCTAAAGCTATAAGTTGAGGAAGAGCTTCAGTAGCTGTGAGTGACTTGAGAATCTTGGCCAACTGTATAAGCAATTTACCTGTTGCTTCTGGAGCGGTTTGAGACTGGGCCTAAATGTATCCCTTCTATACATGTTCTATACATCACTGTCCAAATGTCTCAGTGGTACAGTGTGGTCCTTCTTCAAAGAAGCCCAGCCTCTCCTTCAACCCCTGGGCTCCGAGCTCTGGACACATTTAGATAATTTTCCATTGCAGTAGTTGATGTCATTTTTCTTCTCCTACACTCTTGATTTCCAAAAATATCTAACAAATCAAACAACACCCTTGTTAGCTTTCCATTTGCCTCACTCCTAGTTACACCTGGATCTCTTAGCCATCGACATGGATTCCTACGGCTCAAGGTAGCCCGGTTGCCACCCCAACCTTGATGCCTGTAATAGTAACTATGCCTGCTTTGCATCTCATGACTTAGAATACTACTTAGCCCTTGCCGTCACCTTGACTTCCACTCATACAAGGGAGCCCATTTCCTCCCCCCATCTCCCATCCTCAAACCAACCTCTGGAAGATAGCCATTACCGAACTTCCCAAAGATGCTAATGCCCTCTCACCTGGGCTTTTCCTTATATCTCAGGGAAGGAAATGTTCTCTGGTCCATCCTGAGGAACATACTGAAGTGGTGGGACCTCAGGTCTCATGATCATACTATTCTCACCTCTCTGAGCCTTCTGGCCCTTTTCTCTTTAATTGTGCCCCAAAAGTTCTGGCATCTTGCTTTATACACTAGAGGCTGTTGTCCTGAGAACAAGTATCCTCATGCAAGGTACCTGCTTCAATAAGGTCAGCGTGGTATCCAGAGGAGCTGCTCTATTCTAACAAAGGGAAAAGAGCTGTTTCTACCTGCTAGAGGATTCAGGGAACTTTGGGGTAGGCATGTCTACCCAAATGTCTATTCCAGATCACAAGGTTCAACTGTTTCCCTATCAGAGCCCTGACCTGGACATAAGATGCCTATGTGGCTTAGTCTCCTTTTCAGCTCCTTCACTCTTATAATCAGATCCTGCGTTTAATTTTCAGTATAGTCTGTCTCATGGATAGCCAGCTGAAGCTGGAAAGGCTGGAAAACACCCTGTGTCATTTGATCTCAGCTGACCTATAGTGGTTCAGCTTTGTGGCTCATTCCTTTTCTTCAAATTGTTGATGAGTCACCTAGGAAGCCCATCTCCCCATCGTTTTCTTCCCATCCCACCTCCCTCACTGTGTGGGTGTCTGATTTGATCACTGTTCTATACCCAGCATCAAATGCTTTGTCTGGCCCTAGTAGGTGCTCACCAACACTGTGTGGAATGAATGAATGAATGAATAAATGTCCGCAGATCTTTGCCCAAGGAGTTCCCAAAATGCTTGACATGTTCCCTCACCCCAGATCACCTTGTCATGGAAGCCTGTGCTCCCCCTCCCTCCAGTCTCCATTTCTCGATCCTCTTCTTCCAGTGCAGGCCCCTTTCTCACACCAGTGGAATGCAGAGATCAGTGCAAAGGCTGATTTTATCCTGGCTCCCTCACTAGTCCCCAGGCTCTTGAAGGGAAGGGACAAGACCTCATCCAGGATTTCACTGGTGGAGGTGGGGATGGGCAAAGTCTATATGGAGAAGAGCCTTGTGTAGGTTCTGGCATGAAGGAGGTCTGAAAGCTGGTTTGCAAACAGTCTATATTTAGGTGTGGGTTTACATGGGGTGACTGAATGGTGTCCATAGATACAGAATAGGTGCTGAGAAAAGGTACTAAGTAAATGTTTGTTGGGAATAAATGTTACTTGCCCTGTGGTGTCTGACTCTCCGCTGTGCCCTAAGCCCCTGGTTCTCTCCCCTACCTAAAAACAGGCTTGTTCAAGCCTGAGGAGTGGGGGGCTTACTGGAAGCACCCCCCATCAATTAAAGTGCTTGCACCCTAGAGCAGAGCGCCTGTGGGGTGCTGTGCAGCTGCCAGAGAGCCCAGGAACAGCTAGTTTGAAAGAGACACAGCCCAGCTCCTTCCTGAAGAACGGACTTGTTGATAATCTTGCCTCAAACAGGAGTTTGCAGATAGATGAGGAAAAGCAGGTGTGGAAAGGCTCTCCCTAGGGCTGCTGCAACTCCTCCAACCATGCAGCGCAGCGCTGGAGAAGAGGTCCCACGGCCGGCCCCGACTGCAAAGGGGAGGAAGGACAGGGCGCATGGCCTCGGGAGGGACGGCCTGCACCTCCCAGCCAGGGCACTCAGCAGAGCCTGCAGGGAAGAGGCTCCTCTGCAAGGGTGGAGCGCGAGAGGGGGGTCTCCACGTGTCAACCCTTGCCACCTCCCCGCAGCCTCGGGATACGCTCGGAGAAGGGCAAGCAAGGGGCAAGATCCCCTGGAACCGGGACTCCTGGGCCTCCAGGGTGAATAAATAAATTATTAAGCGCCCAATACACAATAGCCTCGCTAGATGGAGACGAGGAACCACTGCAGCGGCGCTGGCGGCGGCGGCGGGGAGCGCGGGCGGGAGCGCAGCCCGGGCGGGAGGCGGGCGAGGCTCTGGCTTCGCTCACGTCTGTTTTCCTTTTTCGTGCATTATTTATTTCGCCTCCGCCCGCGGCCCTGCTGTCCCAGCCGGCGCTCTGGGCGGGCGCTTCTCGCCGCTGCCTGCCGCGGGCCGGCGGAAGGCGCGGAGAGCTCGGGCACCTCGCGCGCCGGGCAGCCGCGCGGCGCCACCGGGCAGGGCGGGGACCCGGGCGGCGCGGGGAGCCGCGGCGGGCCGGAGGGGGGCTCGCGCGGCCGGCTCCAGGCGGCCTGGAGGAGACTTTCTCCGCCCTCCGCCTCGGCAGCCCGCCCCGGGTCTGGGCGCGGGGTGCCGCCCCTCCCGCCCCGCGCGGCCAGGCGCAGCCCGGAGCCACCGCGCCCTGCGCCCCGTGCGAGCGCACCGCGCCCGGGGGCCGGCTCAGCAGCCCTGGAGGCCCAAGCGGCGCGCAAACTTTTGCTCCAGTGCCCGGCGCCGCTCCTCGGCATGTGAAGCCCCCAGGTGCCCGCGCGGCCGCCAGGGTGAGCACCGAGGCCCCGCCTAGAGGGCGGGGGACTGGGGAGGCGGCTGGCTTTAAATGGGGGCCGTCCGGCGGCTGGGAAACAGAGCTGCTGCGGGGGGAGCGCCGACCTCCCTTCTCCGCGCTGAGGATTGGTGGGGGCCGCCGCCAGGCAAGGTGTCTTGAGGCATCGGAGGGGTGCGGGCGGAGATGGAGGCGTGCGGGGAAACCCACGCCCCAGAGCGGGAGATCAGGGCACGGGGTGCAAACGGGGGGTGCGCACGGAGGTGCATGTCTATGGTGCGGTGTGCGCAGTGAGGCCGGCGGGGCCGAGAGGGTGCACGCAGCTAGTGATTCGGTGGTGCTGCGAATGGAGGGTCGGCGAGTGTGCAGGCAGGAGTCGGCGGCGGGTGTGCACAGGGGTCAGTGGGTGTGCACGGCTGCTTCTGTGGGCGCGCGCGCGCGGAGCGAGTGGTTCTCACCGGGTTGAAGTGTGCTCCTAGAGAGTGTGAGTTGTGCATGGCCATTTCTGTGGGTGCCTGGGGTTCAATAAGTTGGCTGTTTCTGGAGGTGTGCGCGGGGCCAAGATGTGCACGCAGTGTTCTGGGTGTGCGCGCCAGGCTGAGTTCTGAGATGCACGGGGACTCGGGGAGTGTGCAAGCTGGAGTGAAGGTTTACGAAGGTCTCCAGAGTGCAAGGAGTGCCCGCCAGACCAGGACTGCTGCGTGTGCCGGTGCGTGGCGGCGACGGTACCCGCGCGTGTCAATCTGACCCGAGCCTTGCTCCCCTGACAGTTCGCCCCCGCAGTGGGCGCCGCGGGCCGAGATGCTCCTCCGGGACCTGGTGCTGCGCCCTGGCTGCTGCTGGCCCTCCTTGCTGCTGCACTGCGCGCTCCACCCACTCTGGGGCTTCGTGCAGGTGAGCCAGGAGGAGCGGGCTGGGAGGCCTCCGAGGGAGGAGGGAGGTGTCGCTTCACTCCCCACTGATTGGTCCCGGGGGAGAGTTTAGGAAAAGAAAACCTGGTAGGATCCCCCATACTCTGGCCCTGAAAAGCTAAACTCCAGAAAGAGGTTTCAGATGCAGCCCAAGGCCCGCAGGACAGGGACATGGCATAGAAAGCGGCTTAGGGATTAGCTTCTGATGCTAACATTCTATCACAGAAATGTGGGGAAAGAAACAAACTTCAGAAGAAAAACCATCTCAAGACTGTCCATTCTTTATTTCCCACCAGAACCCACTGCTACACTTCAAATCTGCCTTCCTGACCTGGTCTTCAACACAGGCGGGGGTGGGTGGAGTTTCTCGTAGGGCGAGGAGCTGGGGAGGTGGACAGTTATGCATGTGGCCACTTGTGCTGATCTAAGAAGGACCTGTCCATCCATCAGGACTGCTTCCCCCTGGGTCTCCCAACCTCCAGGGAGAGGCCAGGCAGCCATCAACTGGAGTTAACTCTTGGGGCCAGAGAGAAGGTTAGATGGATGGTCCCTAGTACTCCCCAGAATGTGCATGATTGGTGGTGCAGCAGAGAGTCAGAGAGATGGATGTTGAGCCCCAGCTCTACTTCTCACCAGCCAGGGGACTTTGGGCAACCTACTTAACCTCTCCGAGTCTGGTTTCCTCATCCTGACTTTATTAGTTAGTATGAGTACCTGATAAGATAAAGCAAGTAAAGATACTTAGTGCAGTGCCTGACCATAATAAGCACTAAATGGTAGTTGCTGCTGCCGCCCTGGAGATGGTATAGTAATGCTGCTCTTCTCTCTGGCCTGTGAGGTCTTCTGTCCATCACCACATAGTTGGACATTTTTTAGTTGCTAGAATCTTTACTCTTTGGGGGGTATTGAAGGACCCTGTCAGGTAATTGCAGACCATGTTCTCCTGGTGGCACTTTGGGGATTGGGGACTGTTAGATGACTGCCCTGAATTGGGATGACGGACCAAGGGACAGAGTGAGAGAGATTTCTCGCCAGTCTGCTGTGGTCCATGAGCTGCCCCAAATGATGAGAGCCTGGTGGGAAACAGCTCGGTCAGTCCTGCGTGGAAGGTGGCCTGGGTGATCCCCATGGAGCATGGAACTGGTGGGCACCCCACCCCCAGCGCCAGGCCCAGTCTTCTGCTCTCCCCTCGGCTTACCTCTGCCCCTAGATTGCTTTCCTTTCGGAATTGACAACTTTCTTTAATGTGTGAAAGGGCAGTCATTAAACTCAGCGGGGTGTCCTCAGGATTCAGGATTGCCTCACTTCTAAACACTCTGCGGTTTGGGACTAGTTTCCCTTGTTCAACTTTTAACTGAACCTCAGATGTGAAGTTCACTTGGTAGTTCTATTCATTTGTTTACAATTTCCTCTCTTCCCTAAGACTTTTTTCAGCTAGGATGGGGAGCCGGGTGAGGCTGCTGTGAGTCTCAAGACTAGAATTCTAGCAGAATCTAAACAAAGTCCCACTGCAGCCCACCTCGCCCCCTCGAAGTAGAAATAATTTTGTAAAAGAAGCTCAGGGTTTAAAGTGTCCTTCAAACGGACAGTACTTACACCAGCAATTGTGTGTGTGTGCGCGCGCATGTACTTTAGATTCTCTTACTCAATACAAATCAATTTTCATGAAAATCAATTAGAAGAGGAATCCTCCAGATAAATAGAATGGGCAAAATGTTGGCTGGAGGCTCTGGAAAAATTAATTTACAAATAATAGGGATAGAGAAACCAAGGGAAAAGGGTTGCAGAATGAATGGTTCTGGTTTTTCAGCAGAAGAACTGAATCCAGGGGAACAGAGGAGAGAAGAGGAAGGCTGGGCGTGCAGGAGGCCATGTGTTTCTCTTTAAGTGGAGAATAGAATCTGTCATGTCATAGGAGTTTCTCGAACCTAGAGAAGGAGCTCAGAGCTCTGTGCTCCCATGAGCTTTTTGCCAGGAGAATCCTCCAGAGTGGTAAACATTTGGAAGGTTGGAGCCAGAGCAACAAAGTCTTGTGATTAATGGGGTCAATGATGAGGCAAGAGACCTGGGGTCCCCAAAGTACCAGGTTCCTCCCTTGAAATCAGCCTGAAGCCTCTGGCTGCTGCTAGATGATAAGAGACTTAATCATTAAAGTCAGATGACATTTAAATTGCCAGAGGGCTGGTGGGGGCATTCTGTAGCCTTTCCCCTTTTTATTTTAATGTGTCTGGAATTGCGATTTTGCGCTTTTGTGATGTAGGGTTCTTCTAAGTTCACTTCAGATGCTTTTTTTTTTTTTGGTAAGGGAAGAGGATGACAGGCCGGCAGATTTATTGGGTGTGACAGGAGTGTGTCTCATCAAGTTACTGTGGTGCTGGCCTGTCTCCATAAAAGATTCCAGGAGCCATCATCTTTGTGGTCGCCCATCTAGAGCAATCGCCGGGAGACAGACTCGGGTCTGGCCTCACGGGTCTCTGTCTGCTGAAGATGAGCTCTCCCAGGCCAGGGGCGGGGGGAGGCAAAGCCTGCGACAGTCGGTCAAGATAGCTTTGATTACTTATTCAGCAGCATTTATTGGGCACCTACTGTATGTCAGGCCTTTTGTTAAGTGTAAGCAGCTTTGTGCCCTTCTGGCATTGAGAGTCTGGAGAGATAATTAAACAAGTGATTGCAGGCAAGAGAGCTCGGGAGGAGCAAATAGCTTGGACCTGGTGCAAGAGTCAGAGAAGCGCCGCGGACGTGGTGCTGCAGCTGAGGCATGAAGGATGAAGAGTCAGGATGCAAATGAACATCCAGGCAGAGGCACCAGACCGGGGCTGAAGGAAAGAACGGGGCCTTGGAAGATCCAGGCAGGGAAGCACCAGGCAAGGCTGCTGTTGTAAGCCCCGAGCATGGTGTCTTGCAGATTGATCCTGGGGCCCACGGGGACCGTGGTAGGTTTAAAGTAAGAAGTGACACCATCTCAAATTGGCACTGGAGAAATCTCAGTCCAGCTCCGGCACGAAGGATGGATTCGGGGAGGGAGCAAGGCAAAGGGCAAAGAGGCTGGTGACGGTAGGGTTGCCAGGGTTAGCAAGCAAAAATATAGGACATCCAGTTAAATCTGAATCTCAAATAAACCACAGGAATTTTTTAAGCGTAAGTATATCCTATCTAGTATTGGGGACATACTTATCCTACAAAATTGTTTGTTGTATTTCTGAAATTCAAATTTAACAGGACATCCTCTAGTTTATTTGGAGGCCCTAGGCGAGAGACAAGTGCAGTCCAGCAGAGATCTGATGGGGTCCTGGTTTAGGGCAGTAGCAGACAAAATGGAGAGAAGGGGGTGGATCCAAATAAAACATGTTCCGCCAGACCTGAAAGCTGTGCTGATTGGTCAGGAATGGAGTGGTCGTTGGGGAGGAGGTACTCATTCTGGGGACTGGTAGCCATGAAGCATTGAATCATCCAGGATCGGTGCCACAGTGAAGGCACCAATCCAGGGGACAGCAGGACCCTCCTACGCCTCCACTCATACTCTGCAGACACAGCATTTGCGGGATTCTGGCCCCAAGATGGAAACCAAGGAAGCAGGTGTTAAGACAAGCTCCCAACACTCGGTCTCCTCTCTACCGGTCTAGATGCACCACCGCCAGTCAGCAGACCCCGCAGTGGAGCCACAGATGGGGAAAGGGATAGATCCCGCGTTTCTCCACTGGTGGGCAGACCATCTCCCCACACACCTTAGCATTGAGTGCCAACTGAATACAGGGCCCTGGGAGGCTTTGGTTCATCACTTGCTTGGCCAAGCACTTGTCCCACTTGTAGGTGGCTAATACATCTCCCTTCTTGGTTGTTTGCATGGAAAAAATGCAGGCATAGTCCCACATCTGACCCCCAGTAGGGCTCGGCAGGTTGCTTGTTCGGGGTGAATACAGCAAAGACTCACCTCCCTGCCCACCCCCAAGAGACCTGAACTAAGTGTGCAGAGACAGACATTACAGAAGGGCAGCAACACTGCCATAAAGAGAAATGCTTGCAAGATGGAGAGGCAGCTCTAGGCAGGTAGCTCTAAATCGGGGGCATGGGGTTCAGAATGGCTTGCCCCGGATGATGGTGCTAGAGCAGGGTTTGAAGGATGAAGAGGAGTTGGCCAGTGGATAAATAACCAACTGTCATTTGAAGGAGACTCTGCAGCCACGGGCTTGTGCTGGACCAAAGCATCAGGAAACTCCAGTGGGGACCCCAAGTGGGGCACACCCCTCAGGAAGAAGGACACTGTCCAGGCGTGGTCCGCCATGAAACAATTGGTTAAGCAGTTGCACCCTGTTCCCATCTCAGGGGGGACCGGGAGCCATAGAATTTTAAAATGGAGCACGCTCCTTCATTCCCTCCTCCTTCAGCCTTGAAACTTGGCCTTGATTTTCCTGCCCATTATTTAATTGCATTCAACACTCTTCTACATCTGCACCCTGATATCCTCTCACGAAAATAGGTCATTGTGTCGGGCCAAGTTAGACAGACGGGCTCTTCTTGAACTATCTTATGTCAGTTGCACCTTGGAGCCTGGAAAGTAATTGCTCTGGCTGTGGCCTGGCTTGAAGTCTGCACTTGGTAGACGGCGATGGGAAGCCGGCAGAGGCCAGCTGCTGGGAGGTGGGGCTTTCCAGCAACCCCTAGGGGCTTGGGAAGTAGTGGCAACCCAGAGGGGGTGGGCCTGATGAGGGGAGCAAGGAGTTAATCATGTCCCCAAAAGAATTGAGAAAAGGCTCACCATCTCAGGCTAGGCTCTTCCCAGTAGGAGGTGAGATTGCCTCCCAGGGTTTTCAACAGTCAATGATCCTTTAAAAACACTAAAGGTGTGGGCAGGCGCCTGTTGGCCTCTGAGATATTAAGTCAATTTACCTCCTGCTGCCTGCTCAGCCTCTTCACTTCCGGGTGATGGGAGGGTCCCGGCCCTGCTGTCTCTGCCGTGCAGCAAGGGGACCCTGGAGTATCAGCCTGCAAAGGCAGGCTACATAAAATTGCAAGGATGCCGGGTGTGGTGGTGCACACCTGTAATCCCGGTACTTGGAAGGCTGAGCTAGGAGGATGGCAGGTTCAAAGCCAGCCTCAGCAACTCAGCGAGGCCCTCAGCAACTTAGTGAGACTCTGTTTCAAAATAAAAAGGGTTGGGGGTATAGCTCAGTGGTAGAACAGCCCTGGGTTCAATCCCCAGCACCAAAAAAAAAAAAAGTTGCAAGGATATTGAGGTTTCTACTGTCTCAGAGATAACAGTCAGAGAAATTACCCATTGCCATTACTGAGGTGGGGAGTGACCATCAACTCTTCCCTTTGAAACAGCTTATTCTTGCAGACAAGCACTAAACTGGACTTGTAGCTTTCCATCCCTCTGCAGAGGGAGAGACGCTGGCAGCCAGTCTAAACCAGTGGTCCTAAGGAAGCTGAACCCAGATAAATACCCAGACCCAGCTTCACCTGCGAAATTCTGACTTAATCAGTCATGGTTACGAGGGAGTATATGTTAAGGTTGCCCAGAGGGTTCCAGGGCACAGCTAAGGTTGGGAACCACTGGTGGACCATAACCCCCTCCTGCTACTCTTTCTCAGTGACACATGAGGAAACAGACACCAGTGCTGGGGCAGCACCAGGCCAAGATGCAAGAGGTGTGGGTTCTGGTCCCACCTTTGATATTCATTCATTCACTCTCCAAATCTTTGTGAACGGGAGGCCTTTCCTGGGGTGCTGGTTTGTAATAGTGAGAAGGAATTTAATGCCTGGCCCTGCCCTCGTAGAGCTCACAGTCCCAGGGTGAAAACAGGTTGGAACCAGGTGGTCACCTGCATGGAGATTTCTGCCCCAGAGCCTGAGGGTGGGGAGCTATAAGAAGGAGACCTGACCTGTCTGGGAGGTAATGCTTCCCTGGAGAGGTGACAGCTGAGCTGAGTAGTACGCAAAGAAGGGGGTGAGGGTGGGAGACTGTCCAGCCACAGGACCAACAGGTGCAAAAGCCAGGAACTGGAGGAGGTGAGGGCCAGCAGCGGTTGTCAGCAGTCACCGCACGCAAGGTCTTGTGGTCCCCTGAGCACTAGGGAAGCATTCGGTGGCTGTTGGGGGTTGGAGACAGTTTTAGGGGGTGTTTCCCATTCTCCCTGGGTTACGTGAGACACAGGAGCAGAGACCTGTCCAGGTAAGGCTCCTCCCCAAGATGGGGGACCCTGTTCCAGAATGGACACAGAAAGGCCACAAGGGGCTATGGATGGAGAAAAGGCCAGGGTTTGGCCTGGTGCTGGTGCAAAGAAGGTGGGAGACACGGTCGGACTGAGATTATTGAGGAATTAAAATTCATATCCTGTCACTACCAGGGTGGGACTCCCTAGAGCAGCCACTTTTGTCTGGCCTCAGTTTCCTCATTTGCACCATGAGGAAATTCTATAGGTTAACCTTCAAGTTCTTGTCTCTCGTTAATAGCCAGGTCACCTGCTCAGGGTCCCCTGGCTGGTCTCTGGCCAGCCTGCAAACAGCCAGGCCGGCCTCCCATAGCACGTCCCCTCTGGCTTCTGTCTGCTCTTCCTGTCTTGGTCTTGGGGAGGGATCCCAAACTGCAGCCTGGCAGGGGCCAGGGCTGGGCCCTTTTCATGGTCTCCTACATCTCTTGGGTGTGCCTATGTCTGCAGGTGACGCACGGGGAGCCCCAGAAGTCCTGCTCCAAGGTGACAGACAGCTGCCAACACATCTGCCAGTGCCGGCCCCCACCCCCGCTCCCCCCGCCACCCCCACCCCCGCCGCCTCCCAGACTCCTCTCCGTCCCAGGTAGGTAAAGGCTCACTTATTTTTATTTTATTATTTTTTTTCCGGGTTACTCTCTGTGTTTTCCTGGGCCCAGGAAGATCCGGTGAGCGGGGAGCAAGGCCGAGGACAGCCCTGCCTCCTTTGTAATTTTCCACTGGCCGAGCGGGAGGGAAGCCAAGGCCCAACTCTCCCCTGCAGTCTGCAAAACGCCTTTCCTACAGAATGCTCCTGCGAGATGGAGAAGGATGTTTCTCCATCAGTTAATCAGATAAAAGTCAATCTCCATTTGATGAGTGACCCGGCCTGGATTGTTCCGAAGGCCAGATCTTGAAAGGGGGCAGCCGCTGGGTATGGTCTTACACACCCCACCCACACACACAGTTTCATTTTTCGATTTGAATTCATGTTTAAGGAGGCAGTCAGTAGAGAACCAAAGGCAAACCCGTGAGAGCCAAGTTCCACCGGTGCCTCTCGGCCATTTGCACCCAGTTCTGCTAAAACCTCTGGACTGGTCGCCTTTCTGGATGACTGCATCTCTGAGAAATTTGATGGCTTGGTCATTAGAACAAAGGAGCATTTCTTTAGCCAGAAACAGCCTCGGCCCTGACCTCTGCGCAGTTAAGTTCCCTGCTCACAATCGCTGGTTGATAGTCTCTTATAGGAGATCCTGTGTTTTGGACGGATCACTCGCATTTCGGCTAGTGGAAAGCCGGTGGCCATCTCTCGGGCTACCCCGTTAAGCGCACCTCCATTGACTTATCTGGGGTGTATTTTAAAGAACCTTGACGAGGCTTGCTCCCTGTGAGGCGGTTTCCAGCCTGTTGGTACCCAGTTAATGATGCAGTGTTTTGGGACCGTGGCAGTTTGTGTGAACTTCTGCATTTTGTCTGCCTGAAACCTATCTATCTCCATCCTTACCTGGCACCCTGTGGCCCCATGCTTCTCAAAGTGTGACCCTCAAATGACCTGCTTCACTGTCACCTGAAGCATTGGTTTGTAAAAACAACTTGCTGGCCCATTTCAGGTCTGCTGAGTCCGGTTCTCTGGGGCGGGGCTCAGGGGTTGTTATGATAACAAATACAGGTTCAAGTTGAGAACCCAGGCCTGCCAGGCCCCCCGCTCTAGGCCTCCGCAGGATCCTTCTATGCCAGGCTGCTGGTTTGCCTCCTCTCTCTTAAAGGAACCTGGGGGCCTGTGCTATGGGGCCTGGCCTGGGGCACCTGCCCTGGAGATCACCCCCTCTCTTCCTTGGAATTCCTCCTCCTACTACTCTCTGGGCTCCAGGTGTGCTTGTATCTGATGGCTCCACATCCCCCAACTGCATCCTTCGATTCCTCTTGTGCTTACTGTCTCTGCCAGACACAGGGATAAAGGAGCATTCGGGTCTTCTAGAATCTTTTCACCCCAGGAGAAAAGCCATCCTGTCAACACACAAAGAGTGGTTGGAGAAAACACAGAGATTATCTGCCAGGGACACTGGAAGTTCCCAAGTAGTTAGTCAAAAGTACAGCTCAGTAAACAGTAACATTGTAATGTTGACCTGGACTGATAAGGAGGTGGCGGGGACGATCATCCAGGCAGAAGGAACCGCACTGACAAAGTGTTGGTGGTGGCTCCGTGAGACCCCTCTGGGGAGTCACAAGTCCTTCAGAGGGTTTGTTTTTTGTTGCTATAACAGAATATCTGGGACTGGGTAGTTTATAAAGGAAAGGTTTATTTTGGCTCATGGTTCAGAAGGCTGGAAAGTCTAAGATGAAGCCGCAGCATCTGGTAAGGGCCTCATGCTGTGTCCTGACGTGGCGGGAAAATGTGGAAGGGCAGGCGACCGAGGGCAGAGGGAGAGGGACAAGGGGCTGGATAACCGGCTCTCATGGCAGCCGATCTATTCCCAAGAGAACTAAGCCACTTCATGAGAAAGACATTCATCCATCTTAAAGGCCCACCTCCCAACACCACTACACTGGCAACCGAGTTTCAGTAGGAGTTTTGGTGGGCCCAACCATATCCAGACCATAGCAGGGTTTTAAGGGACGGCCCAGGGGGCAGGTCTACATGGGTCTGACTGGGAAAATCAGGTTTCAGCCTGTGGATCATTGTCTACCAACCACCACCTCCAAGCACCACTTCTTAGTGGCCTTATGTTTTTCCTTACATAGACTCAGACTTGCTGTATACAAATTAATGTCCACAGAAAGCTTTAGAAAACTACTATAAATGAGAAACCAGTATCACTTGCTTACATAGAAGGTGACCCTAAAATGAATGCAATGAAATTAAGCCAGTGGTTTAAAATTCTAGCCTTTCGTGGAAGGTTCTGAGCTTGAGGCCTCCTCTTTCTGTTAAAAAGAGAGAGAAGCAAGAGGTAGAGAAGTGTCAAAGCCACAGTAACACTGTGCTGAGACTTTCTCCATAAAGTAATCAAAGATTTTTTTGGTGTTTTATTTATTTATTTATTTATTTATTTATTTATTTTAATATGTTTTTATTGGTGCATTGTAGTCTCACATCACAATGAGTATCAGTTTGGTGTTAACATACATGCACACAGCTCTTGGTGTCCCTCCCCCCC
>PVJS01016908.1:0-13325 GCA_004027185.1 Glis glis
AAAAAAAAAAAAAAAAAAAATGGGCAAGTGAACTAAATAGACACTTCACAGAAGAAGAATAAATACAAATGGCCAATAAATGTATGAAAAAATGTTCAGCATCATTAGCAATCAGAGAGATGCTAATCAAAACTACCCTGAAATTTCACCTACCCCAATTAGAATGACAATCATTAAAAACACAAACAACAACAAATGCTGGTAAGGATGTGGAGAAGTAGGAACTCTAATACACTGCTGGTGGGATTGCAAATTAGTGCAACTACTTTGGAAAACAGTGTGGAGGATCCTCAGAAGAATGGGAATGAACCTACCATATGACCCAGCAATACCACTTCTAGGCATCTACCCAAAAGAACTGAAACCAAACTACCAGACCAATGCATGTGTATCTGTGTTTATAGCTGCACAATTCACAACTGCCAAACTTTGGAACCAACCAAGGTGTCCATCAACAGATGAATGGATTACAAGACTATGGGATATGTACACAATGGAATTTTACACAGCCATAAAGAAGAACAAAATTACATCATTTGCAAGGAAATGGAGGGCACTGGAGAACATTATGCTAAGTGAGATTAGTCAGTCAAAAAGAGTGAAAAGTTGGATGTTCTCCCTAATAGTGGAAGCTAGGGAGAATGGGACTTAGAAGGGACTCCAGACAAAGAAGGAGAAAACTTTAGTTGAGCAAAGGAGGCGACCTAACTGAGGGAGATGGGAGGGGGGAAGAGGGAAATACACTAATGCACACGATGTATATACACAAACTTATCAGAGTCGATCACTATGCTGAGCACGGAAAGGAGGGAAGGGGGAGAGAATAGGGTGGGATTTAAGGGAGGGCTAAATGAGCAATGTGTGTATGCCTGCTTCTGATACCCTGACACTTATCAAAATGTGTAACTACAATCTACCAATAAATGAAATGAAATTTAAAAAAAGACAGGACTGTAATTTGTATGACAAAATGCATTTGTCTTTTTTATAATTTCTGCTTTAACTGAATATTTTAAAAAAGTGACCAACAACCAGATCTGACTGCATCAGATAAGAATAAATTAAAATAAGTCAGATGTTGGTGGAGCATTCCTGTAGTCCCAGTACTTGGGAGGCTGAAACAGGAGGAGCGCTGGTTCAAGGCCCGCCTCAACAACTTAATGAGACCTTCAGCAACTTAACAAGACCCTATTTCAAAATAAAAAATAAAATAGGCCTGGGGGTGTGGCTCAGAGGTAGAATGCCCCTGGGTTCAATCCTCAGTACCACACACACATAAAAAGAATAAATTAAAATAAAATTAAATAAATAAATGAATACAGAAGCTAACTTAAAGTATATAAACAAAAATGTCATCAAATTAAACCAATGGCTTAATTATAGATTATAATTATATATTTTAAAGCCGGGCATGGTGGCACACGCTTGTAATCCCAGTACTTGGGAGGCTGAGACCTGAGGATCCGGTTTCGCAGCCAGCCTCAGCTACTTAGTGAGGCCCTCTACAATTTAGTAAGACCCTGTTTCCAAATAAAGAATAAAAAATAGGACTGGGGGTATAGCTCGGAGGTAGAATGCCCCTGGGTTCAATCCCCAGTACCGCAAAAAAAAAATTATATATTTTATAATTACAGATTATAGATAATAGATTTATATTTACAGTTTATATCTTATAGACCTATATTTGTATATTAATTTATATTTAATGAAGTTTAAGCTTTTGATTGATCCAATTATTTACATTCCTTATCCTGATATGTCCCTTCCTAATACTGAATTTTAATTAGCCTGCTGCTTGTCGAGCAGAGTGTTAAAATTGTTTGGGGAGGATATTTTATGGAAACTTTAGAGAAGCCCAGTGAAACACCTCACAACTGAATATACTGCTCTAATGAGCAGATAATAGAGTCCCTAAATTCAGTACCTTTTTACCATCAAAAGTATGAGTTCCTCTTGAACAGAGAGAGTGACAAGGAGGAAAATTGACAAGCTGCATTTCATAAGCAGAATGGCCCCTTAAAGAGGCCCAAGTCCTCATCTCTGGAACCTGTGGGTATGTTATTTTGCATGTCAAAATGCACCTTGCAGATGTAAATAGGTTATGGGCCTGGGTTATCCAGGTGGGCCTAATCTAATCACATAAACCCTTAGAAGCAGTAAATTGTATTTTCTGTTGAATACCCATGATAGGCTTTAGACCACATGGAGCCAAAATATGGCACCTTGACATTTGAGAAAACAACAGAATGAAAGGTCATTCTCACCTTTCCTTTACCCCATCTTCCCTGCAGTGGGCCATAAAACCTAGCTGACCTTCCCTGAAATAAGTCATAAACCTTCATTCCAGATGTCCCACCCTCTACTGAAGGGAAGGAAGCCCTTATCTCTGAAGACAGGAGCACATAGAAGAAGCTGAGCAAACAGACCCTGCTAAGTTTCCCCCAGTGTATTACCATTAGATTAGACCCCTTTGTCCCACCATACACCCCCACCAATAGCCTCTTCTTCGTCAAACTTAGCATAAAATCAGGTATGGTGGCACATGCCTGTAATCCCAGTACTTGGGAGGCTGAGACAAGAGAATCACAAGTTCAAGGACAACCTCAGCAACATAGCAAGACTCTCAGCAATCTAATGAGATCCTGTTTCCAAACAAAAAATAAAAAGAGCTGGAGGTATAGCTCAGAGGTAGAATGCCCTGGGTTGAATCCTCAGTACCATTAAAAAAAAAAAAAAGCTTAACATAAAATACACAGCTGTCCCTATTTTCTTTAAGTCTTCATTTTTGAAGACTCCCATGTCACATAAAACATATATTAATTATGTGTGTATGCTTTTTTAAAATTTATCTTTATTTTGTTATAGGGGCCACAACCATGATTTTTCTCATCAATAGATGAGAAAAGACATCTTCCCAAACCGGGTGTGGTGTAGCTGTAGTCCCAGCTACTTAAGCCTAGGAATTCAAGGCCAGTCTAGGTAACATAGGAATACCGTTTCAAAAATAAAAAATAAAAAGAGAGAGAAAAAGAAAAAAAGATACTTCTTCCCTATGGCTTGCCTACACCTATAATCTTTATAGTCTCTGCATCTCAATATTGGACATTTATTTCAGACATATGCATTCTGTTTCAGTCAGTATTCTCACTGCTGTGGCCCAAAAAACCCAACCACAACTTAGAAGGAGATTTATTTGCTCACAGTTCTGGAGATTTCAAGGGTTTAGTCCATGTTAGGCTGGGTAAAGAGCTCAGAGCATGGTGGCGGGAGGCAGAGAGAGAGAGAGAGAGAGAGAGAGAGAGAGAGAGCTGTGCTCTCACATCAGGGAAGCTGGAAGCAAGAGAGGGAGCCAACGGGAGGAGGGAGAACATATAATCCCAAGGCCACACCCCAGGGACCCCTCCTATAGTAACCAAGCCCCACCTCTACATGGCTACCTTATCTAGGCATGAGGTCGGGGGACATTCTAAATCCAAACCATTACCATTACCATTTTAAATCAATTTCCTTAGAACTCTAAAAGGAGTTCTTACAAAGTGTAAATAAAACTAATATATGATAAAAGACTACAGGAACACTGGTCAGAGCAGCAGCCAGCAGAAGTCTATCAAGTACGGGTGAGTGGCGAGCCTAAGAAGTAAACCATCAACAGATGGACAGGTAAAGAAAATGTGGTCTGTACACACGATGGAGTTTTACTCAGCCATAAAGAACAAAATTATGTCATTTGCAGGAAAATGGATGAAACCAGAGAATATTATACTAAGTGAGATTAGGCAGTCTCAGAAAGTCAAGAGTCATATGTTTTCTCTAATATGTGGAAGCTAGAGAGAAAATAGGAAACATAAGAGACTTCAGATAAATAAGGAGAGAGACCAGTAGAATAGTGGAAGGGGATTGGGAGGAGGGGGAGGATTGAGGAAGGAAACAATTCAAATAATGTTACGTCCATAAACGAAGGCATCACTACCAATCTCACTAACATGTATGGGAAGGGAGGAGGAGGGAGCCGGGTGGTATGTGGAAGGAAACACACCAAGAGATGTGTACATGTATGAATGTATCACTTTGAATCTCACTATGATGTACAATTACAAAGCGCCAATAAACATATAAAAAAAATTTAAAGCAAACCCAGAGAAAAGCCCTTCTCTCCTTCCTCCCCCTTTTGACTCCACCATGGTTTCTACCCAGTATTATCACTTGATGACTGCTCCCCCCTCCTTTGTCACTCTAAGGAGTGGCTCAGTTTCCTGGATCCCTGTTTGACACCTGTACATTTCTTCCCTGATGAAAATCCTAATGCAGTTCATTTTCTTCCAAATGTATGCAAAATATATTATGCTCCTTTGATCAAAATTATGCAAAGAACCAGATGTTTACTTTTCATTACATCTTACTGATAACAGTTGGTGTCTGAATGACCTATCTGGTGTTTCGCTGTCCTTGTCCTTTAAATTCTGCTTGGGGGGGGGAGGATGTTTGCATGCACGACTGTATTTTCGTTTTTTCTTTTTGTTAGATTATTTTTTTAGATTGATCTTAAATATACAAAGATTGGGTTTTGATTTTCTATTTCTTTATGATAAGTCACCACAAATTTGAAGGCTTACCCTTCAAATGGACCTGGCAACGTCCATGGGTCAGAAGTCTGGACAGTGTGTGGCTCAATTGGTTTCTCTACCCCAGTTCCCATGAGACCAAAGCAAGGTGTTTGGTGGAGCTATTTCTGTTTTTGGAGGCTCAGGTAGAATTCGCCTGGAAGTTCATTCAGGTTGCTGGCAGGATTTTTTTCTTGCAGCTGTAGGATTGAGGTCTCTGTTTTTGTTGCTCCCAGCAGATGGATGCCCTTAATGCCCATCATCTCTCTTCAGACCTTGCAGGTGACTCCTACCTCTCTGAATAAATAGCAGTACTTCAAATCCTCTCACACTTGAAATTTCTCTGTCTCTTCTGTCTCCTATTCTACACTGTCTCTCTGATTCCAACCAGAGAAACATCTCTTGCTTTGAAGGACTTGTCCAATCAGATTGGGCTCACCTGGATAATTCACTCCTAACCTTTAACCACATTTTCAGAGTCCATCTCCACATGCAAATGGTCAATACTCACCAGTTCCAGAGATGAGGACTTGGACCTCTTTGGGACCTTCAGCCTATCACATAGAGCTTATCAGTGTTGTTTCTCATGACTCTCACTGCTCCAGAGGAACTTTTGCTTTTGATGGTAAAGGAGTACTGAATTTGAGGACTCCATTGGTCACTAGGGCAATATATTCAGTCGTGAAATAGGAATACTTCATTGGGCTCTTCTAGAGTTTCCATAAAATATCCTTCCAAAGCAATTTTTACTCTCTGGTCAACCAGCAGCAGTCAGATTAAAATTCACCTCCCAGGTAATTTCATATCAGAAAGGGACTTCTCAGGACAGGGAATGCAAATAATTGAGTTCATCAAATTTTTTGAATGTATTAAATAGAATTATAAATAAATATCTAAGCCTGTCTAGGTTATTATAACAAAATACCTGAGAATGATTAGTTTACAAATAATAGAAATTTTTTTCTCACACTTCTCAAAAGGCTGGGAAGCCCCTGATCACAACTCTGGCATTTGCTGTCCCGTGAGGGCCTTCTTGCTGTATCTTTACATGGTAGAAGGCAGACAGGCATAAAAGGGCAAAATCCTGGCTAGTTCCCTCCAGGTCTTTTCTTCTTCTTTTTTTTTTTTTTTTTTTTTGCGGTACTGGGAATTGAACCCAGGGGCGTTCACCCCGGCCCTATTTTTTATATTTTATTTTGAAACCGGGTCTCATGAAGTTGCGGAGGGCCTCACTAAGTAGCTGAGGCTGGCCGCGAACCCGGATCCTCCGGTCTCCACCTCCCAAGTACTGGGATTACAAGCGTGCGCCACCACGCCCGGCCTCCTCCAGCTCTTTTATAAGGCACTGATCCATTCATGAGAGCAGAGTCCTCACAGCCCACTTGCCTCCCAAAGGCCACACCCCTAAATATTGTTGTATTGGACTCAAGTTTCAACATGAATTTTAGAGGGACATAAACATTCAAACAAGAGGAATTACTTGACAGATTAAGATAAAATTAACATATAAATAAAAATTACTAATATATACTAAGATAAAGTATATATTAAAATGACAGCATTCTGATTTATGCATTGATGTCAACTGGATTTGGTAATATGATTCCACAACCAAATTAATGATCCTGACTGGGGACACTTTGAAGATCATGTTTCCTGACCTTCGTATGGTGGCTTCCCATAATAAGATGATCCTCTGAAAGGTTGAGTCAGCAGATCCATACAGTATCCTCATCATGGCCCCTCTCCCCACAAAATCAGCACGGAAGACGGATTAGAAAATAATTTCATACAGATGCTAATTATAGGTATGAGTTTCTCCAAAAATGTTTATCAAGGCTGCTTATCCCATAGCCCAGGACCATGTGAGAAAACACTGGTTATTAGTAGGTAGGCATAAAGAGAGAGGCAATGAGCTAGCAGGAATGAGCCATTCTCTAAGAGGTGCTGCTTACCTGGCTTGCCTCTCTCCGCATCTTGACTGTAATTGTTACTAAGATTCACTTGGCATCCCAAACAATTCCTAGAGATATTCTTTATGAATAGCTACTACAAAGATAACTAAAGAACCCCATACTGCGGAATGGGAAACAAACCCCTATACATATATGTATGTATACATATGTATGCACACATTATACATGTGTGTTTATTTAATACGATCTGTGTGAGCTTGGCCAACTGCACCCCATGCCAGCTGTGTGTCCAGTGGATCTACAGAGTCCTAAACCCTGCCCCTTTTGCAGTTCTGCCATCTTGGTTTTCGAACTGCCATTATATTATTATTTGACAGCAAATACTACTTTTCTTTCTTATCACAGTTTAATTTCTAGAATAGGTCTCCACATCTGCTACTCCATCACCTCATATCAGAATTCTTAAAACTGTACTTTTGTTAGTATATTATTTTCTTCTGTATTTTTTACTTTTTTGTAATTTTTTGTTTACTGTTATTTGTTACTGTATTACCCTTATTACTCTGCTAGAATTTACACACTCTCTAAAGGTTCTGAAATCACCAGTTTTGGAAAAGAACCAGGAGGTCAAAGAGGAATGAAGAGCTACTCATCGAATTCCAATTTCAGCTGGACACCATGAATAGATCATAGAACAGGTCAACTGCCCAGGACTTTCATAAAAGCTTGGTTTTCATTAGATTCCCCTCCAACTTGTTTGTAATCTAGGCTTCCTGCCCTATGTTGATTATGTTTCTGACCCAAAACCAACAAACTAAGAGGCTGCATGTTGCGATGGAAAGTGTCCCAGATCAGATGCCAAGAACCATGAGGTTTAGGGCCAACTTTAGAGCGAACCAGCTGTGTGACCTTGAACAAGTCACTGTGTTTCTCAGAACTGTTGTTCCTTCACTTTTTCAATGCACAGTTAATAAAAGCATATCTGTAATTTCTTCCAGGTCAAAATTATGTCATTCTTTGACCCTGGTTTCCTTTCTTCTTACTAATAATGTACCATATATAAGAACCTAGCTTAAATTCTGATGAACCAGACTAAGTTTTTACTAGCACTTCTTACTAAATGTAAATTACTACTCATGAGCTATATAACACCGAAAATGAACACTACATGCAATTTCAAAAACAATTTTGTTATATTTATTTGAGGTATGATTCAGCAAATGAGGTATTTAACACACCACTGTGAGTGTAAACCTTGATTTTAAAACCTATCAAATAAAGGCTGGATCTGAGAAATGAGCTAAGATTGGCTGAGGTCCATCTTCTTTATGAGAGTAGAGGGATTTAAAATATACCAATTGTCTAAGAACTGAGTGGATAATCTGGAGCAAGAGAACAGGGGGTGGTAAATTGGTGGGAAAATTAAAGATACATTTTTCCCCAGCTGTTTGATTTTTCATGCTGTTGAGTTTTGAGGTTACAGAATGTAACCAGAATATGAAACATCACCAGGAAGGAAGAAGGGAACTCATTTAATATTATGTTAGTTGTAGAATTATAACTAGGTGTAAAGCAAAGAAAGTAGTTATCTATTATTCATTCCTTCTGAATAGACATTTCCTGTCTGTGAATACAAAGCATGATTAGAATTCACTTGCTGAACCTCAGAGATGCTCCAAGAGAACATTTCATTTTCATTTGATCTGACCTTGTGTATGATAATGGGGCCTCCTTAAAACACTGACGCCCGTCGCTCCTCTGTTCCACCCGTGGCTCCTCTGTTCTCCTTAGATTGTAGCCCTGGAAATTATTCCCATCCCTGACCTCACAGGTGGGAAAACTAGCCTCAGAGGATTTTAGTGACTTGTCCAAGGTGATCTCAAGGCTCTGACTCTTGAGGCAATCCTGAAGAGGTCTTGCCATAAAAAAAACTGTCAACTTTGTTATCTATGTATCTATAGGCGACTTCCTATATCATAAGAAGGATTTCTCTCACTGATATCTGAATGCACTCACTCTAGCATGTCAGATTGACCAGAAATTAACCTACATCCTTATTCATGCCAAGTGTCCCTAGCTGCTGAGTGAAACTGCAAACAAGTGAAAGGCATCTTCTCAGCATGGTAGTAGGAGAGGAAGAAATGTCCTGGCAGAAGACATGGTACCAGACCTAGATGTACTGGATGTCGATGTACCAGATATAGATGAACCTAATACTCAACTCCTAAAACAAATGCGTGTCTCTCAAACAAGGCCTTGATCTAAACCAAAACATAAAGTCCTAACCTGCAAAGAATCCAGTAAACTGAGATAAGACCTGCTTGGCTCTCTTTTTGTGTGTTTTTATTCACCCCAACTAAATTATGAGCTAAATCAACTTTAAAATTTAGACAGTTTTGAAATAAAATCTACTCATGCTCTAAAAATTTTTAAATTAAAACATAATCTCATTGAGTTAAAATGTTATTCAGTTCAAGCCCTCTAAAAATTGATAAGCAGATGAATAGATAGATGAGTGGGTGGGTGGAGGGATGCAGGAGGGAGGCCGGGACATGGAATGAACCAGGTGAACTCCTTTTCCCAGACCACAGTTATTGGCTCCAACCTCTAAAACTACATAATGTACCTCATCACTAAATACCCCCTTGTGAAAATCCTGCACTGATTAAAAAGTGAACTTAACATATTTTCTCTGATGAGCTTTTTATCATGTTCACAAGGAGACATCTGAAATAAAGTAGTAAAACAAAAATAAACAAACCTATAATTTGGAGAAGCAGCTCCAGGGACAATAACAAGGTTTTCCAATCTCCCAGATCATAATTAACAGTGTAAAGAATTAAAGAGAAGTTCAAGAAGGAGTGCTTAAACCTTTTTGTAAATTTAAAAACAAGTAATGATCTCCATTGCTGTTCTCCAGGTTTATTCAAATTTGGACAATTAGGACAATTAAACATAAAACAGAGACAGTTCTAAAGAGAAAACTGCAACAAAGCAGAATAATTGCTGGTAGGGGCTATCAAATTTACATAAAAAAAGATTAAAAAGCTGATTTACATTTAAAAAACAAGATCAGGCAATATCTAAAATAGATAACACAACCCGCTGAGAAAAGCTCTTTTCATCAATAAAGGAGAAGCAAAGGTGATTTTACATAACAAAACTAATCTTCTATATTGCTTTAATCACCTAAAACCACTTTAACTGTTTATTTGGGAACTGTAATGTAAAAAAAAATGCATGTGAAAATGTATCTAATTTTCAGATTGCAATAAAACTGACACTAGCAAACCATGCTCACACAAGCTCAGTCTGTTACCTGGTCTATCTGTCTCCTCTTGAAGAACAAAAATTTCATGAATTACAAGTCCGCCCATTCTAGAATTTGAAAATTTGCAATGTAATTGAAATAACAGATGCTTCCAGAACAGAAATTCTGTTTACCGTTATATTTCACACAAAAGAAAAAGGGAAAAAGGATTATAAAGTCTTTTCCTTTCCACTTGTGGGGTTTTGAGATTTTTCTCAAAACAGAAAGAACATCATAGCTGGGCGTGGTGGTGCACGTTTGTAATCCCAGTACTTGGGAGGGTGAGGCTGGAGGATCCGGGTTTGCGGCCAGCCTCAGCTACTTAGTGAGGCCCTCCACAACTTAGTGAGACCCTATTTTAAAATAAAGAACAAAAAATAAGGGTGGGGGTATAGCTTGGAGGTAGAATTCCCCTGGGTTCAATCCCCAGAACCACAAAAAAAAGAAAGAAAGAACATCATTATCTGAATTTTATTTATTTATTTATTTATTTATTTATTTATTTATTGTAGTACTGGGTATTGAACCCAGAGGCATTCTACCTCCGGGCTACACCCCCAGCCCTACTTTTTGTTCTTTATTTTGAAACAGGGTCTCACTAAGTTGCAAAGGACCTCACTAAGTAGCTGAGGCTGCAAACCCAGATCCTGCGGTCTCAGCCTCCCAAGTACTGGGATTACAAGCGTGCACCACCTCGCCCGGCTCTGAATTTTAATATGTGCTATAAGGAAAGGGAATAAAATCTCTTTTTCCCTCTACACATATGTTCTCCAGGAGAGGCCCTGTAAGCTAGACTAACAAGAGACATATTAACAAGAGAAAAGCATGCACATTTACTACACAAGTCTTACGTGGCACAAGACCCTTCATAAGGAAACACATACACAAAGAAATGATGGAGTTCACATGTTTCTATACTAGGTATAAGGAAGAGTGGAAAGTCATGGAGGAACATGATAGGACAAGAGGATAAGAACTAAGAGTGGTAAACAGAGAAATATAGTGAGGCCTGTTCATTCAGATTCCTCTCATCATCCCCCCATCTTGGAAAATAAGGATGCTTCTTTTTTCTGGGTAAAGGAAGAGCACCTCTCACATGAAGGTCTTATGACTGACTCAGAGAGAAAGGAGGTCAGAGAGTCCTTCTTGTAGCTGCTATTGCTCAAATTCCTTTGGCCTAAAATATTCAGTCTGTAAAGACACCATATTTGGGGGTAGCAGTGTCCCAACCCTGTCAGTGCCATCACCAGATTCTTGGTTAATATTTATTATCATGTGGGGTTTTCTGAGAACAGTTAGTTATTCATTAATATGGCACACTCATAATCTGAGCCTAAAAAATCAAAATTACTTAAGCAGATCTCAAAATTGGGGAATTAATTGTCATTAACACATAGTTTTGTTCTGAAAGATTCCTGTTAAATCACCCTACAAGTTAAGAAGCACCTTATCCCAGCTATGAATTTGGGTTAAGAAAAACTCAGTTTCAAAATGAGGGCAGAGCAAGATGGCAGAGCAAGATGGCAGAATGCCAGCCACCATCCTCCCTCAAAACATCAATTTGAACAAGTATCCATTCAAAAAAATACTTTCATTTGAGCAAAGAAAACTAGATGAGAGATTGCAGTGTTTGCTTATAGTATAATAATAAGAAAGGTGCATTGAAGAGTATAGGAAGAACAGTTTGACACATCCATATCACCGATCTCCCAACCCCAGGCAGCACAGTGTGGAGAGAGAGATCATCCATCTAGGGGAAAGAGAAGGAAGTAAGTAAAGGGCTTTGCCTTGAACCCCAATATCAGAACTGCCACAGTAAAACCCAGCACCAGACAGACCCCTGCAAGCCTCTGATTCTGAGCCAGTACTCATGGGTTGAATCTCTAGGCCCATTTGGACACCGGATGGGAACTTGTAGTCACAGCAAGGCAACCTCCCTTACTGCCCTCCAACTACAGAGGCCTGAGGCTCAGAATAACTCACGGGGACAGGAAGATCTCAGGAGCCAGGGACTTGAATACCAGTCTGGTACAGCACCAGCCTCTGTGGCTGAGGGATCTCAGCCTGGTGCAGCTCCTACCATGGCATCCTTGGGCTTGGGACATCCCTAACACTACAACAGCTACCATGGCCGTAGTCCTATGGACCACAACAGAAGGCCTGTCTAGAATTTTTTAGACAAGTTTACTGCTGAAGGATGCCCCAAATAAAGCCAGACTGCAAAGTCAACGATTTAAAATACAGTAGAGAACATCAACAGTAGAATTTATCAATCAGAAGAAAGATTCTGTGAACTCAGATTATTTGAAAATATATTCCAGAGCCGGGCGTGATGGCGCATGCTTGAAATCCCAGTACTTGGGAGGCTGAGACAGGTGGATCACAAGTTCAAAGCCAGCGTCAGCAACTTAGCAAGGCTCTCAGCAACCTAGTGAGACACTGATTCCAAATAAGAAATAAAATTGGGCTGGAGGTGCAGCTTGGAGGTAGCATGCCTCTGGTTTCAACCCCCAGTACCAAAAAGAAAAAGAAAATATATTCCTCAGAAAATAAAATGCAACAAAAAGGAATGAAAAAAGCTTGCAGGGTTTATAGAACAATATCAAAGGAGCAAATATATGAATCATTGGCGTATAAGAGGGAATAGAAATAGAAAAAGAGGTCAAAAATTAGTTAAAGAAATAAGAGTTCTTAGGAGGCTGGGAAAGGAGGACCGCACATTTGCATCCAGCCTCAGCAACTTAGTGAGGCCCTCCACGACTTAGAAAGACCCTGTTTCAAAATCAAAAGTAAAATAGGGCTGGAGTATAGCTCAGAGGTAGAATGCCCCTGAGTCCAATTCCCAGTACCCCCAAAAAAAGTAAATTACATATAAAGAAATTTCAGTATGTCTAGCAACAGTCTTCTCATCTGAAACATTTAAGCCAGGCACAAAAACAAGTACTGTGGAATCTATAAAAATTGACCTCACAGGGCTAAGGATGTAGCTCGGTGGTACAGTGCTTGCCTAATGTGTACAAGGCCCTGGATTTGATCTCCAGACCCCCCCACACACACATACACACACATACACACACAAAATGATCTCATAGAAGAAGAAAATACAATGGTGGTTATCAAGGTTTAAATGGTTAAGAGGACAAGAGAATGGGGAGATGTTGGTTAAAGGATATATAATTTCAGTTAGATAGAAGAAATATTGTTAAAATACCGAGAATGGACAAATATAAATATAGATAGACTAAATAAGTGATTGCCTGGGGTAGAGGATATGATTGGGGGAAGAGGATAGATGTTCAGGGGAAAGAAATGGGAAATGACTACTAATGTTTATGGAGTTTCTTTCTTGGATGATGAAAATGTTCTAACATTGATTGTAGTGATGGTTGCACGACTCTGTGAACAAACTAAAAACCACTGGATCATACACTTTAAATAAGTGAATTATAGCTCAAGAAAGCTGTTTTTAAAACACATTTAAAAGCTAGAAATTGGGAG
>PVJS01016908.1:13425-36962 GCA_004027185.1 Glis glis
GTGAGACCCAGTTTCAAAATAAAGTATAAAAAAATAGGGCCGGGGGTGTAACACAGAGGTAGAACACACCTGGGTTCAATCCCCGGTACCACAAAAAAAAAAATACAAAAATAAATAAATAAAAAAAAGAAGCAATGAGATTTTGATAATATCAAGACCTTTTATATACCATCACACCACAGATCAAACAAAAACTAAAACTAAATTGAAATTTAGAATAAGCAAGAAAATGCATTCAATTTTAAACTCTTGACATTTTTATTAAAACTCATTCATACTCTTCCCTATCAGCCATGGTGTGTGTGTGTGTGTGTGTGTGTGTGTGTGTGTGTGTGTGTGTTCACATTAATTGGGTTTGCACCAGGGGCATTCCACCTCTAAGCTACACCCCAAGCCATTTTTTATTTTTTATTTTGAAACAGGGTCTCACTAAATTGCTGAGGGCTTCACAAAGTTGCTGAGGTTGGCCTTGAACCTGTGATCCTCCTCTCTCAGCCTCCCAAGTACTGGGATCACAGACATGCACCATCATGCCCAGCTGCAGCCAGGGCTTTAAACTCTTCACATTCAGCTGGGCATGGTGGGACACGCTTGTAATCCCAGTACTTGGGAGGCTGAGACAGGAGGATCGCAGGTTCGTGGCTAGCCTCAGCTACTTAGTGAGGCCCTCTGCAACTTAGTGAGACCCTGTTTCAAAATAAAGAATTAAAAACTAAGGCTTGGAGTGTAGCTCAGAGGTAGAATGCCCCTGGGTTCAATCCCTAGTACTGCAAAAAAACTCTTTACATTCCTATTGTGTATTTATCTGGAATATTTCCATTTGTATTTTATAAAAGACTTCAAATATTATCTGGCCAGGTTCAGCTTCATTTCTTTTTTATCAAATGAATCCTGGTTTCCCACTCATTTCAATTATAAATCAGAAATATGATCCCACAAGGAAAAAACAGAGTTTATGGCCACTGAAAAATAAAAATTGTAAGAAGGTAATCAATCAGTACTGTGGCCTTTCCAGCATTGAGGTCCCCAGTACATTAAGCGCCTCAGAAACTTAAAACATATTGTGCTTTTGCTGTGGAAAGGAATGATCTAACACCTCCCCTTATCATATTTGTAAACTTATAACTTCCTATCTCTGATTTATTTAAAAGTAATAACTACAAAAAGTATTACAAAAGGTGCAGGATAGAAGAAATATAAAGACAAGTCATCAACCCTCACACACATAGAATGAAACAATAGCCTAACAAAAAACTCATATAATAATAGGATTCCAAAACTTTCAACTTCTAATATTTGTGGTTGTACTAATACATCTCTTTCCATCAGAATAATCCTAAAGCATTTCCCAGGGTTGAGAAGAGCCTGGGATTGGATCCAAGAAAAAGAATGAGCTAAAACTGGACTGTACCTCAAGGTTTGCCACTAATGTTCTCTAGGACGTGGGGTCAGTGGCTTCTCCTCGGAGAATCTTAGCTTACCCCGCAGCAAAGGGGTAAGCTTGTGATGCCTTTCCTGCCAAGCTCTGAGAGGAAATGAAAAGATGAACTAGAAACTCAAAGTCACTCTGAATCCATTGGATAAAAGTCCTATAAATATCTATTGCTGTTGTTATTATTGCAGTAAAACATGCTGTAACCCCAGATCAACTATTTCAGCTGCAGGTATAATGCAACCAGGGGTGAGAAACCAAAAACTCGCTTCCACTAAGTAACTGCATGAGCTGGAATCCAGTCAGCAGTCACCTGCAGAATGTTTTTTAGTATCCACAATGTGTTAATATGAGAAATATATGAAAGACACAGCCTGTGCTTCAATGAGGATTCAAGGTAAAAGGGAAGACAGGGCAAAAGCAAATACAGTAATGAAGTAAAAACATAACAAGAAATGCTATATCCCCAGAACTAAAAATAAATAAATAAATAATGCTATAAACAAGAACAAACAATGTGGATGAATCTCACCGACATAACAATGAGTGAGAGAAGGCAAATACAAGAGAACACATATTGTATGATTCCATTTATATGAAGTTCAGGAACACATGCAAGTAATCTGTGTCATTAGCAGTCATGGGTGGTTTACCTTTTAGAGGTGGGTGTATTGGACAGGGTTCACTAGATTAACAGAATTCACAGAATGAGTATGTTTGAAAAAGGGATTTATCAGATGGGCTTACAGTTTGAAGCAATGTAGTCCCAGGTTCTGACTGCACTTGGAGAGTCAGAGGAACCAGTAGCTGGTCGAGCGGTCTAAGAGCTGGAGTCTTAGGATCGAAGCAACCACTAATTCAGTCCCAGTCCAAGATGTGAAGATCAGGAAGCTCTTCGGAGAAACGATGGTGAAGTTTCAGTTCGAAGGGCTGGAGGCCAAGAAGATCAAGAAGCTCTTCAGAGAAATGGCGAAGTTTCAGTTCTATGAGCCGGAGGCCGACGATCTCAGGTGAGAGCAGATGCGTTTTCTTCGGAAAGAGCCGCGCAGTGCCCTACGAGGCTTCTCCCTCTTTTATCTAAGTCCTGCACCTATCAAAATCCTGCTGCCTACATTCAGGCAGGACTTTCTGTTTAATCTGCTGTTACACACCCAAAGTCACATGATCTTGGGTGTGTCATGATCAGGTCAAGTTGACAAACTAAATTGACTATCACAGTGGGCAAATGATAATGGACTGAGAAGGTGTACAGAGAGCTGGAAATGCTCTAGATCTTGACCCAGGTGGTGGCTTCCTGTGCAAATATATATGTAAAAATATGTCAATCTGCACACTTAATATGTGTACATTTTATACATGCTATACCACAATTTTTTATAATATATAAAGAGAGGCTATAGGTGCCCTAAGTGTGATTTGTACAGGCAGAAAAGTGTGATACCTTTCCTCACCCCTCACGAGGGTCGCAGCCAACACCCCTGTAACAAGACAGGGTAATAAGAGAAAAGCATAATAGATTTATTTAATCAAAAGGTCCTGCAAATAGAGAAGGGCCTCTCTGGGATGAGGGTCTCTTCTTCCTCTTCCTCTTCATCTTCCTCTTCCTCTTCCTCTTTCCCTTCTTCCTCCTCCTCCTCCTCCCAGGCCTCATGCAAGCTAGGCAAATTCTCCATTACTGAATCTCACCTCTGGACCTGGAATGAGGGCCTCCAAGGAAGAAAAGAGAAGGGAGAGAGTGATTTTTCTAGATTTTATGGCTTCCTTTGGGGGAGAGGAGTACTAATGTCTATAATTCTCCCTGAAGAAAAGGAATTCTGGCTTCTATGAGTCACTTCAGTGGAGAAAGAGGGGAGGGAGACAGGAAGGCAGGCGAAGGTCAGGAAGACCTTGCTTCTGAAGCTTCTTCTGAGGTCTTCCAATCTTCAATTCCAAGTATTCAGTGTACCAAAGTGCCATACTTTGGGATATTTCATACTGAGCCCCAACAAATTAAATGCAGCTATATAAAACTGTAATGAAGGTCAGAAGGATATAGGAACGACTAGAGTGGCCAGAGAGGAGCATGGTCCCTCAGAGAACATTCTAGGAGTGTGGTTTGAGTATGACAAGGGGCTTTGGCAAATGTGGAAGAGAGAAGGCATTCTCTGCAAGAGGTTCCCAAAGAGTCAAAGTCTGTTTCCAAGTCATCAAAAAAATGCCATAAAGACCTAAGACCACTTCAGGTCAGAATACACAGTCTTTTCACAACTAGTAAAAGTCAGAACTCAACCATGTATGTCTACAGACTCCTCAGATGCAGTCATCTATTTATTCCAAGAGTAACCTGAGAAGCAGCCATGGGCAAATCAACTGCCTGCAAACAGAGGAACTGCACCTGTCTCTGTTCACCCCCAGCAATACTGTAGAGAGAGGGACTGGGCTCCCTAGAAGCAGAGCTGGTGATGATTCAGGAGCACGTGATGTATTGAGGAAATATTCATCCGAAGAAAAGGGGAGGCAGTAAGGAGGTGAGGGAAGCAGACTGGGGAAGTTTGGGGGATTCAGAGTAGAGCAAGGGAGGCCTCTGCAGAGCAGAAGCCTTTAGGCGAGGAGCTTCCCTTTGTCCCTCCATTTTAGCCACTCACCACAGGCTTGGTGGAGGGGACAGTGACCTCTTGCAAAGAGGCTTCTGTGGACCCAGAGCAATTCTTTGGAGAAAGGGAAGCTGGATGATGTTAGTAGCCAACACCCCCAGGAGCTGGGATGGTGCACCCACCTGGTAGAGGGATCTAGACCAGGCAGCATCCACTGTAATAGCACTTAAACACTATATCCATCTTTAAATGAGCAGTGCATGCTGGGAATCAGACCAGTCTGTTGTTGTAATGCAGTCCCCATGATTTGCACAGCCAATAAAAAAAAATCGCTTGGTTTTCCTAGAAAAGAAATCTCATCTTAATACCACAGACACAGATTGGTTTCAGTGATACTGCCCATCTCCTGCATTCACAACGATAGTAACACAAAGTAATTATAATTATCGGTAGGCCAGGGTGATGGACTCAAGTTTGCCTTCAGAAATGAATTTCCTTCAGATCCTGGGAACATGGGAAGTAAGAGAGAAAAACAAGGAAAGTTGGAGAGGAGGACAGAAAGCGTCTTCTCTCAAGCCATAAATCATAGAAATTGAATTAGATCATCTCAAATTGAGGGACAAAAAGCCAGTTATAGATCCATTTCACGACACTGGCTGACATGGATTCCATTTGTGACTCGCTGAGCAACATTACTTATTCTGAGTGCTTCTCTGACAGTCAAGCACTTAGCATGAAGACATGCGTAACGCCACGGGAGGAAAGAGGAAAGAGCAAACCCCAACGATTTGCCTGGAGAGCAAACTCTGAGCGTCAGCATATGCATTTCCAAAGCCTGCTACTCTCAGTTTCTCTGTTAAAGTCTGCTTTTTGCATGGCTCCCAGTTTCTAGGATCCTATTCTCTTTCCAGACATAGTCCACACAATTGAATCATTTTTATTTTAACCTTGGGGAATTCGATCAATACTAGAAGACTAAGTATATGATAACTGAATGAGTCAGGGATCCAGACAGGGTAACTGAGGAGACATCAGTGGAGAGTTTATTTGTGGGTAAGGGTAGGGTTAAGAGGAACCAATAAGGATGGGGAGGCCCCCTGGGTTGGCAGACCTGTTGCCTGGCCTAGGTGAGGAGGTAGAAAGGGAGGGGACTGTAATTGACAGAGAAGGGCTGGGACAGACAAGGGCTGGGACTTCAGAGCTGTGCCCCCCCCCCCAGGGAAGAACTGTACCCTCTGGTAAAGCAAGTGGGGTGAAGAAATATCCCAAAAACCCTCTCCCGATTACTCTGTGAGTGCCACCAGGAGCCAGGGAACTGAGGTCTGCCCAACACATCCACAAAGAGCACAGAGCAGGGCGGGGAAGAATGGAGAGAAGACCGGGACGCCAACACATCATTGCCAGCACAGCTTCGACCAGACAAAGTGTGGCTGAGATCGTTTGTAAACATGTCGGCAGTGATAGTTCTAAAAAGCAAAATGTAGTTCCCTTTGAATTATCCCTTTTGAGAAACTCTTCATGTATTATTGACAATAACAACTGCCACGTGTCAGGCACTGGACCAGATGCTTCATCATTAGTTATTTTATGCGGTTGAGTCCTCACAATAACTCTTTGTAGTGGGTAAATTAACATCATTGTGCAAATGATCAAGCGGAGGCTTGGAGTGGGCTCAGGAATTGGCCGAATGTCACCCAGCAAGAACAAGAAGGAGGCAAGGGGGGAGCCTCAAGCTCTCTGAGCTCACAGCCCATGTTCCTTCCTCTGTACCACTTTTCTAGAACAAAGATGCTCCCATCATTCAAAATGCATAGAAGTGCTCATCATTTTCAGAGTACCTTTTGGAGTCTTACCCTCCCGACCCCCCCAAAAAATCAATTGCATTACTTTATAGTCACACATTTTTACCAAAAACAACAAAAGGATGACAATGAGTCATCTCCACCACGTTCACCAGATGTAAGGCCAGATGATGTTTGACTATTTCTAAAAGTCAAATTAAATTGGCCCTCAAAGAACTGGAGATATTAAAAATAAGCTTTGAAAGATAACTCCAAAAAAGAAGACTTAAAAACAACATCTGCAATGTGTGCATCCTGGTTCAGAAAGTGATGCCTGTAAGACCAACCATGGTTTTCCCACAGAACAATCCCAGGCCTCCCAAAAAGGCCCACTGCTTACTTACAGGAGCAGGAAAATTGGAAGCAATCTAAATCTCCCCAATATAGGGCAATGGGCAGACACACATGTTTGTGTACGACCATCCCCACCACCCCCTCCCACTCAACCCTCATCAGATGGAAACCAACACAGGGGCAGGAACTGACAACCTTGTTCACCTGCTCTGTACACATGGCAAACCTGCAGGAGATATCCATTGAATGAACGATGGCTGGAATGAATGAATGAATGAATGAATGAATGAATTTCTTCCTTCTTAGATATAACCTTTGTGCAAATATCACATACCTTTTGGCGTTGTTTTGCACAAAGAATAACTGGCAAGGATGCACACAAAGTGTTTTATTCCCTCACTTTTGAGACCAGCAAATCATCCACAGAATAACCCATGGAAAAGTAAGAAAACGAATAACCCCTCTCACCCTCTTCTCATCCTCCATGCCACACACCCACATCAGCCTCACTCTCTCTCACACACTTGAATGTCAAACAATCACCCGGTCCTTTTGGCAGACATCGAGCATCTTTTTCTTGCAAGGCTATCCAAAAAATAATGAGTATTATTATATCTCCTTCACAGCCATGTAATTGGCTAATACTAAGAGTGCTAAGAGAGATGGCGTTTTGCTGGTTCACATCTAAAATTTAGACAATCAACCATGAATGCCTCGGGCTGATCACATGCTGGGAGAAGCAATAATAATACGTCTGGCCAGATTTCCCTGCCAACTGGAAGGCCCAGGTTTGGGAGCAGATGTGCTGTGGAGGTGATACATTTGGTTTTCAGTAGGGAGGGTCTGCGGGTCTCATCTGTCTTCCGCACCCCTACTGGTCAGCTCCAAGCTCAGCACTAATGCCAGCTGCTTAAGGGCCTGCTCTTGTATGAAGCATCCAGGCATGGGGGAAAAATGTCCCCTTAGGAGGAGACAGCCTCAAAGCGTTCAGTGACCTAGCCGCACTGCCAGCTCCTGTTTGTGATGTGACATCCACCCTTCTCTTCCCCACAGTCAGAGTTCGGTGGCATTCTGTTATGGGATTGCCACGTTCCCTGCCCTGAGCTCTGCTTCTGCATATCGAATCAGCCTGCAGATCTCATGTCAGCTGGAAGCCACAGATGACCACGTGCAAATCAATAGGCCTCTGTCGCTGCCACAGGAGGGAGATCCCAAGCTTATCAGCAGCATCATGATAAGTACCTATTTGCCTGACATCTCCTCAATCAATAACTTTGTTATTGTTTGCATTATCTGACTATAAGTTTGGTCAATAGTATATCCAGCTAATGGGTAACATGAGCCAGGATTGCCTTTCCATTTTTTTCCCTTAAGTTTAACTCTCTCTATGCCAGTAGGAGTCACTAAGTGACCCTCACCAGCCCTGCATCTGCCTTGGCTGAGTTTTATCAAATCCTTCTACGATATGGGCTGTCTTGAGACAAGGAAATTAATGTTGCCCAGGTCTAAACCAAATTGAATAAAGCCTGCCTCTCTTTGCTATTACTTTTATTAGGTTTTCACAAGAATGGACAGATGGGGTGTGTGTGTGTGTGTGTGTGTGTGTGTGTGTGTGTGTGTGTGTTTCCTTAATGCACTTGAGAGAAGAGAATAAACTTGCTAGTGGGTAGATCGAGATGCACAACGCAGATGATATCAGAGGCTGAAAACTGTGTACAGGTCTAAAGAGGTTTTGAGCCCTCTATATGATTTGCCTAAAAGATATATGGTAATGCCATAATAAAGAGAAGCATTTTTGAAATGTATAGCGAATCAGCTCCACGCACCCTATGAGCAGGGCCCTAGCCATTGTCTCATGAATTACTGGCAGATGGTCCAGCACGTGGAGATGGCTCTCCACCTGGCCTCTCACCTTCTCAGGAGTCCATGGGACTCTTGTACCAAATCGGACCCCAAAGCTTATAGCCAATAATATAAAAGAAGTAAAACGTTTAGTAACAGCAGTGTGCAATGCACAGAATGCTTTGATTTTCTTGTCACATTAAAAATATGTACTGGTTTCTCCGGCCCAGCTTTAGTGGCAACCCGAAGTATAGAGGGAATAAACAAATTACTCACTTACCAGAATGAGCCTGGTAGGATGGTCACCTACTTCATCATTCTGCCCTTTGGTGCTTTTTTTTTTGATTGATTCTAATAACTTATTCATATATAATGGCATTAGTAATGGGGAATAAATATATGGATCACAGGAAGAGTTGGGGTTTTTATTTACATAAATTAACTTTAAAAGTGTGCTGCCGGATTTCCAAATTGCCAACTGCCATTTCCTAGTTCATGAACTCAGAGGACCCCAGAGGAAGGCTTAGAGCAAGTCCAGTCTGGTCGCTTGGTTTTTACAGCTGAGATAACCAAGGACCAAAGAGCTGGATGCCTGCCCAAATCAACTACCTCATTCATCTACGCCTTGGCTCCTAAGTCCTTGCCTCCAGACACCCTGCCCTGCAGCCCTCCTACACACCATTTGTTGTTGTTGTTGTTGTTGTTGTTGTTGTTGTTGTTGTTGTTTTTGCTTTTGAGGTGCTGGGGATTAAACCCAGCACCAGCATGCTAGGTGAGCACTTTTCCTCTGAACTACATCCCTAATCCTTTTTATTTCATTTTGAGATAGGGTCTTACTAAGTTGCCCAGGCTGGCCCCAAACCTGCAATCCTCCTGCCTCAGCCTCCCAAGTTTTTGGGGTTACAGGTGTGCACCACCAGGCACCCATACATCTTTTGACTTTGCTGTCCTGGTGTCCCCGCGCCTGGTCCCTGCTCTGCTCACCTCTCTGCTGTTCATCAGCAGGGGCAGAGTGATCGCAGGCAGCTGCTGAGGGGAGGCAAATACCTGACTGCTATGGCCAACCCTGACCTCGTCCTCCAGACCCTTCGTGATTTTTAAAGGGAAGGAAAGAAGGAGGAGGAGGGTGGAAAGCCAGAAAGTGCCAGGGAGGAAGTGATAAGATAACAAAAGGTGAAGAGAGAGGCTTATACCTACCCACTGAAGTGAAGAATTTCCTTCCCCAAAACTCTCCCCCAACTATTGACTTAAAGTCCTAACAAGAAACAATCCAGTTCAGGGGCTAGGGATATAGCTCAGTGTTTAAGTGCTTGGCTAGCATGTGTGAGGCCCTGAGTTCAAACCCCAATACCACAAAAAAAAAAGAGAGAGAGAGAGACTGAGAATAGATCCAGTTAACGAACAGAGCCAAAGGGGCTAATGGGGTTGATATGGATGTATCATGGGAAATATGGAGTCATGGAAAATTATGAATGAAAAATCAATGTGATCAATATGTGATTATAGACACAAGGGGCAGGTGATGATTCTGAGGGTTAAGATGATTCCGACTCCTTCGTTTCCCACTCGTGCTGGAACCGTGTGCTCTGGGTAGGGCCGTATGATTGTGAGCAGGCTTCCAGCACCCTGTGCTGACTGGACTGAATTAAAGTTACTTCCTCAGCCTTCTTCTCTTCTACCTTAGCCAATCACACCTTCCAATGCTGTGATTTCACCTTGTTGTTTTCTGGTCACATGATCTTTCCTTTAAACTTGGGGAAGGGATGGGGTGAGAAGGCCATTTGAGATTGGGCATGCGCTGTGCGTGCAAGCTCAGAAGCCCAGGAGAAAGGAGAAGCCCGTGGTGTGTGCAGGGTCTTTCTGTGTGGCGTGCTGAGTCCCCCAGGGTGCTAATGGCCCGCTCTTTCCCCCTTTGTCCACGTCCTGTCTAATATCCCAAATTCTAACTCGGTGTCCTCATTGCTCATCAGTGATTTGCCCTTTCAAACGCTCGCTTCTGATAGAAGTCTTACTCGAGACCTCCCAAGTCCCTGCTGGCAAATAAGGAGTCTTTAGAAATGACTTCTTTTAAGAAAGTCTGTCCTTGGCACTATGATCGTGACACCCAGCAATTCGGCCTCTCTGACCATCTTCGTCTGTGTGTTTTTTGCACACAGAATTAAACCGGAAGGTCAGAGCCATCGTCAGTCTTTCGTTAGGATTTCTCGCTTCCCAATCTGGCAGGACGCAGCTTCTGCTGGTGTATTTACATTAGTCCTACTAACACACAGCCAAGTTCTCTAGCTGCCACGTTATGTGAACCAGGTCAAGTCTGGGAGGGAGAGGTGTGCCTTTCCTTCCTGTGACCTCAGGACTGATTTAATTAAGCATCTCCTGCAGCCCCGATTTATAGTCTGCAAAGTGCTCTCGCAGAGGCCCTTCGATGTGCTCTGCTTTTCAATGAGCCCAAATGCAATCAGTTAGATCAAAACGCCATTCTGAGTGTCTGCTGCCACCCCGAGAGCAGTTGCCACAAGCGCATCCTCCTGGAAGAGTTTGACTGCACAGGGTTTAGGGACAGCAGCAGCGGTTTCCTTTGGTAAATGAGCACACCTCCAGAAGACAGATGAGAGGACCTTTTTTTCTCCCCGAGCTCTCCAGGGTGCAGAGCTTTCTCCCTGCGTTCCTGACCCAAGGAGGAAATAACCTTTAAAATCTTATTTCTGCTGGGAGCAACGGTGCACGCCTGTAATCCCAGTACTTGCAAGGCTGAGACAGGAGGATTGCAGGTTCAAGGCCAGCCTTAGCAACTTTAGTGAGACTTTCGGCAACCTAGCAAGACCCTGTTTCAAAACAAAACAAAAAAAATTGTTTTTAAAGGGCTGGGGGTATAGCTTGAAGATAAAATGCCCCTGGGTTCCATCCCCAGTACCATAAATAAATAAATAAATACATAAATAAATAAATAAATAAATAGAAAAAATCTTATTTCATGAATCTCAATTTTTAAAGATAAAATATAAAAATAAGAAAACTCTTCACTCATGGGGCTGAGAGGACCAAGGAAGTGAAGAGGAACAAGGAGAAAGGATGTCACTGTGGAGATGTCCCCAGTGGCTTTTTGTTCTCCCATCAGGCCCCAGCTGTCCTCCCCAGTTTGACAGTCCTGACCTCACAACCTGCCACCTAGGAGTGAATGAAACCAAATTTCCCATAGGACATGCTTCCTCCCAGCCTCTCAAAGGCTCCGACCTCGAAATGGAATCTGACAAAAGAAACAAATTAGATTAAACTGCAGCGCTAAGGGCTTTGGATTGCTCAGATAAAAGAATCTGCAGAGAGTTGTTAGGATGGAGAGCAATCATCTTCTGCAACTTAGAGGGAAAGAATCTGATGTCTTCCTTCCTACAGCTGCTCTTGCTGGCCGGTGCGGTTTTTATCATCATCTGGAGATCAGCAAGAGACAGTGGGAGATGGAAGGGCTGAGTGAGGAGCAAGGAAGCGGCCTGCGCCATGAAACTGGGTGGGTGGGGGTTTGTATTTTATTTTTATCTTTATTTTTTATTTTTGTGGTACTGGGAATTGAACTCAGGGGCATCCTACTGCTGAGCTACACCCCCAGCCCTTTTTATTCTTGTGTGTGTGTGTGTGTGTGTGTGTGTGTGTGTGTGTGTGGTACTGGGGATTAAACCCAGAGGCATTCTACCTCTGAGCTACACCCCCAGCCCTTTTTATTCTTGTGTGTATGTGTGTGTGTGTGTGTGTGTGTGTGGTACTGGGGATTAAACCCAGAGGCATTCTGCCTCTGAGCTACACCCCCAGCCCTATTTTATTTTTTATTTATTTTGAAACAGGGTCTCACTAAGTTGCAGAGGGCCTCACACAGTTGCTCAGGCTGGCCGCAAACCTGTGATCATCCTGTCTCAGCCTCCCAAGTGCTGGGATTACAGGCGTGTGCCACCGCACCCAGATTTAATTCTTTATTTTGAAACAGTCTCACTAAATTGCTGAGGCTGGCCTCGAACCTGGAATCCTCCTGTCTCTGCCTCCCAAGTACTGGCATTACAGATGTGTGCCAATGGAGATTTTTATATAAGCTCTGCAGATTTTTAAATGTTCACAATTCATTCAACTTAAGTGCACACGCGCGCACACACACACACACACACACACACACACACACAGTCGTGGTAGTGCATGCCCATAATCCCAGTACTTCGGAGGCTGAGACATGAGGATCGCAGGTTCAAAGCCAGCCTCGGCAATTTAGTGAGGCTCTCAACAACTTAGAAAGACCCTGTTTCCAAATTAAAAAAAAAATAAGGCGGGGGGGGCAGCTTGGAGATAGAATATCCCTGGGTTCAATTTCCAGCACCACAAAAAAAAAAAAAAAAAAAAAAAAAACGCTGTTCCTGTGATATTTGTTGAGCATTTTCTAAGCACCAGGCACTTTATAAACCCATTATAAAGCCCTGGGAGGTAGTTGCTATTATTACCTTCGGTTCACTGGTGGGGAAAAGCGAGTCCCTAAGTGGCAGAACCAACACCTGCCCACAGCTGAGGCTGGTTTTTATCCAGTACACTAGACTGCCTAAGAGCTTTATAAATAGTACAGAAACTGAGGAATTAACTAGGATTAACTAACATGGCCAGGATCTTGAAAGAGCAGGGTGATCTCTTAAATAAATAATCAATCTACAGAAATGGAATACAGAATATAAAGGAGACATGCTGGAAAAGGTAATGAAATATAAGGGGGAAAATATACATGCCATTGTTAGACAATAATCAGCCTTGTTTTAATGGCTACCCAGACCAAGAGATTTAAAATGTTTTATTGAAAATAAGAATTTAAGCATGAATAGTGCTGCTTCTATGACTATTCCTTGTGTTTGGAATCAAATATGGTGGATAGGCTTCACAAAAATAAACGGGAGGTTCAAATTCAGCTGCGATTCTGGTTTGTGTAGACAATGCTGCCCTCTCATGGCTAATCACTTGATAGCATGCTTCTGTTTAAAATCGAGATTTTTTTTATGTTCCTTATTTTCCCAAATGCACTTTGTACAATAGTGCATCCATTTAGCATTGCATATGTGCATAAAATAAATATATTATCTATATGTCACAACACCCCTTGCACATTTTTATATCTAGTTTGGGGTCGGTTTTTACCATTCTCACATGTGGTCTAGAGGTCATTGGAAGGAAGGAACGGAAAACAAATCATGGTGCTATTGGACTCTTGAACTTTCAGGATTCAATTCCTCCAGGAAGAAATGTTTTTCTCATGACAGCAAACTTAGAAGAACTCCAGGACAGAAAATGTCTGGGTGTCTCTAATCTGAACACCAGCTGAGAAATAACTGTCTTCTTCCACTCTTGGGAGAAGAGTTTTTTCTATTTGGAGGAAACAAGTTCATAAATATATTTTTAGGTTAAAAAAAAGTAATGGCTCATGGTTGTGAATAGAAAATCTCCTTCTGATTTCTTTCAGGGATAGATCACCTACAATGACGTGGAAATCGCGGACCAAGAAGAGGCTGCCAAATTAGAGTGACTGGGCCAAGTGGAAACACTACACAGTAATTTGCTGAGAACTGATGGGCAGCTTTCAGAATCACTGGGCAGGAGCCTGCGGTTCCATGTGGGTGTCAGGATCCCCTGTCCTAGAAGGCGACCTTCATGGGAGCTGTGACGGGGACAGCAAGTAGACACCAGCACTAGGAGAGGAAATGCCTTTTACAGAAACAAGGATGAGGAGGGTTTCGTAAATACAAAGGACAGTACCATCAAGGCCCCTTTGGGAGTAATATTTGCAAGTGAAAGGAAAAATCCTACCACCAGCTCAATTCTTGGTCAAACTCTAAATCTGAAAATACTTTAAAACCAAAAATCATATTTCCCAAGAGTAGACTGAGGCCTACGAGGCACTCTTCACCTGCAAACATACTAATACGGTTTTTTAATCCCTGGGTTTTTTAATCAAACCGTTTAGCACAAAAATCCAATTTTGGGTTTCTCAATAAAATCAGAGGGCTCAATGTGACTGGGCTCATTTCCCAGGAGAGCTGAGAAATGACTGCCCCTTAGATGGAGCATGCCTTCTATCATTTGCCACACTCCCCACCACTCCCTAACATATACCCGGGTCATTTCACTGACTTCCACTATCGTCTATGCCTTGTAGGCCTTTTGGTTAAATCTCTTTTTGCTCTATCTCCGAGAACTGCGGCTCACATGCTTACTCTTTAGCAGCCACAGAGCTCAGCAAATTTTAAAATGTGCTCAGGCATAGAGCAACGTTTACAAGCACTAATTCTGATTTATTTCTTCTCATTTTTCTTACCCTTTTCCTCCCTTTTCTCCCTTTCAATTTCCCATAAGGGCTTTAGGCCTCATTTAAATTATGAGTTATCTCTAAAGCACCTAAAGTGTTGGTCAAGAAGGTTTTTATATAAATCTATATTTAAAATAATTAAAACAGGCTAATGGAAAGCACATTGGATTAGGAAGCAGAAAACCCACGATCTTACTCAAACCTTTTCTTCTGATGAACTCGAGGGCATTAAGTAATCCATTGAAACCCTCTTTGCCTCTTAATACACCATCAACAAGAGGCAATGGTACTTTTTCCTCCTACTTCAGTGGGATTTTGAAAAATAACCATAAATCAGAAGACATCTGTTAAGCATTCTGAGTCCACAGAAGAATCGTAAAGACCAAAATAGCATCACCGTGATGCAGCATTAGATGTGAAGTAAATATTAAAGTGTTATTCAAAGTGGACCTGATCAAAAAAGGAGCCATCGTAACATCGGAAAATATACATCCAAACGTTGCTAGTAACGTTCTAGGCAATGGGATTCAGGCTGATTTTCCCCCTGTGCCTTGTATCTATTTTTTACTTTCTCTACAGTGAACATGTGTTAGCTGTGTAATAAAAATAATCCCAATAATTTTTGAAAAGACAAAGATTGGGAGAAAGAAAGGAAAAAAATCCTTACATTATTTTTTAGTAGACTTGAATCATCACTAATTAATTGCTACTGCAAGCATTTCTAAAATTTGTTTATACTTGGAATATGTCTATGATATGTTGGGGTTTGGGAAAGGCTGCCCTGGAAGGTTTTAAGTTGAAAATTTCAAGTATATGGCAGAAGAAAAAGCCACTCTCATCTTTTCCCCAAACGTTCTCCTCCAGAGTAGGTCACAGAACCTAGAAAGGGTTTTCTGAAGTCGGTCACAAGAGGTTCCTGTGAGAGGTGCCTTCCCTATGGGAAAGAGAAAGTGACAAAGGGTCAAAGAAGACTGAACAAACAAGTCTTGCTAAACCACCCCAGTTCCTTACCATTAGATCACACCTTCTGCCCCATTATATTTCTCAACAAACCTAGGATAAATATACTCGGCTTTACCCATTTCTTCGAGGTCTTAATTTCCTTATAAAGGCTCCTGTGTGGCATGCAACTTATATTAAATGAATTTGAATGCTTTGCTCCTTTTAATCTGTCTTTCATTATAAGAGCCTCAGCTATGAACTCAAGATGAGTAGAGGAAAAGGTGCTCACCACACGCAATTAAAAACAGAAAAGTTGGAAAATCCCCAGGAAATGTCCTATGCTATCTCACAAGCAAGCATCCTGGACTAGTCCAAGTGAAGCTACACTTGCTCTTTCAGGCCTCCTCTTTCTGGTATTCATCTGATCAGTCAATTAGGTAGACTGACACCAGCACGGGGAAGTTTAACCCTGATCCCCCTTGTATGACAGACAGGGCGTGTGCAGACTATGCCGGGGTCACCACATCAGCAATGTGGGGTTTCTACTCCCTGACATGCTCTAGTCATTTTGCTCTTGGTACAGGAGCTGCCACCATACTTCTGGGCTGAAGATGACTAGGAGCCCGTGGTTCTCCACTGGGGATGATGCTGCCCCCAGGGATATTGACCCTCTCTAGACACACTTTTGTTGTCACACTGGAGGAGGAGAGCTACTGGCACCTGGTGGGAGATGCCCCTGCACATCCCATGACCCACGCGACAGCCCTTTGCCATAAAGAATTAGTAGAGCTGGGTTGAGAAGTCTTACTTAAACGAAAGATGCTCTGAGTTCATATATCATGGTGTCATAAGGGTCTCTTTAGAGTCACAGAGATGAAGATCTATCCAGTATCCCTTGAGAGTGTGGGGTTCTAGCAGATTTGAACTACCTGGCAATTTGGTATCTCACAAAATTTCTATTAGTTCTTGTCATTATAGCTATTGCTTACTATCAAACAAGATCATTTCTTCTTAAAATCTCATGTATTTGAACTTTGCAGAAGGTGAAAAAATTAGGAACTCGGCTTGTAGCTGTTTACAGTTCTCTCTACCTCAGAAGAGGAGAGAGAGAATGAGCTAAATGTTTGCTAAAATAAAATAAAACCCACATCCACAGCATCAGACATGCCAATGAGACATCCGTCCCTGGAAATTCAGAGGGAAAAATATTCTCTTATTGAGAATATTTTTCCCTCTGAATTTCCAGGAGGAGATGTGGAAGCTCAAGTTCGTATAAATTTTACAAAGGACATTTTTAAAGCCTTATTCTGAAAAACAATATTCTTAACAAAGGAAGATCAACTCTACACAAGAATTTTTTAAACACTCATTGAAATAGAGCAAAAGCAAGAAAATATATTTAGATACAAATGCAGTAACTATTTCCCTTTGATTATCACTCCAGAAACTTTTTCCATTTCTGGAGTGATAATAAGCAAATAAAGGGGTTTTAAAGATATTCTCACATTGGTTTGTTAGTGCATATTATGGTTACCTTTTTTGTTTGCAAACAGTACAAGACCAATAACTTCATTGGTCAAGAAATTATTCAACATTTTTTCATGTATTTATTGGCTATTTGTATCTCTTCTTTTATGAAGTCACTGTCAACATGATTTACATTATGATGTGAGACTATAATGCACCAATAAAAACATAGCAAAAAATAAATAAATAAAAGAAATTATTCAAGATAAAAATTAGCAAGATACTTTTGGGGGTGAAATTTGTACTCACTTTTCTACATCCTGTTACCACTCTAGCTAGAGGTAAGTTATGAAAACAGAACTGGGAAGTGAGAAGGAGAAGAGACACATGATGCCTTTGTCTCTATTATCTTTTAGCCAAATCCTCAACATTCATTATTAATATTATGCTCATAGTATACATTATAATAAAAATCATTTGCCTGATGATTCTCTTTTTGACCCATGAGTCACAGAGCATCTTCTTTGTAATTCTACTTCAGGAAGAAACTTAAGAAGGAGAACAACACAGAGTAGCCTCCCTGCTCCATCAATTAGCAAGCCGAGTTGAGCCTGCATTTTATGCAGAGAAAAAGAGAAGCAAAAATCTATGTAAGTAGTTGGGCATAGTGGCACATGCCTGTAATCCCAGTACCTGGGAGAATGAGACAGGAGGATCACAGATTCGAGGCCAGCCTCAGCAGCTTAGTGAGACCCCATGTCAAAATAAAAAATGAAATATGGCAGGGAGTATAGCTCAGAGGTATAATATTCCTGGGTTCGATCCTTAGTACCAAAAATAATAATAACAACAATAATAATAAAGTCTGTGTACGCATCCCATAACTGTGTTACAATGAAAGTTCCAATGTCTGATGCTCCCATTAGGTGTCTCAGCACCACTGATCACATTCAATCAAAGAATTGGATGAAAATACTCCTGGAACCAACTCCAGTTCAACAGGAATATTAATATTATTTTTAAAAATAGAAAGCAAAACACTGATGAAGAATTATGCCTTTCTATCAAGTTGGATTGTTCTGTCTCTCTGTCTAAAATTGCAACTAGAAACCCCTCGGGGGCAGGAATACATATTCCCTTTGTAAACATCCTAGTATATTGGCATGTAATATGCTTAATAATTACAGGTAAAATGAATCCACCCACCAAGCAACCACATTTGTTGAGTGTCTGCTACATGCAAATGCTATATTTGGTGCAGTGGGAAACGAAAGGTCATAAGAGATATGGATTAATTCTTTAATGGCAAACAGGATAGAGTAAATAGTTTTTAAATCAAGAATAAAAGCATTCTCCCCACCTTTCTTATGAAGAGAACTCAATTCCATCTAGGGTGGAAAGTACACAGTCAAAACCCCTCCCTAACCTCGGGTCCCCATGGTTAGAGGCAGAAATTAGATCAGCACTGGTTGATGAAATGTCAGCAAAAATATGGAGCGGAGCTTCCAGGAGAGCGTTTTAAGGGTGTCATGTCTGCAGGCCTCCGCCTTTCACTTTTGCTCCCCAACATTCTACTTTTTCCTGCCTAGAGCATGAATACAATGACTGATGGTGCAGCTGAGCCAACAGTGGGCAAGCAGGAAGGAGCCGGGTCCTCGGTGACTTCCTCAGGCACCCGCACCTGCTCTGAACGGCCCTGCTCCAGCTCCATGTCACACGAGGAAGACCTCGTCTTCCTGTGTCACTTCCCTAGGACTCTTAGGAGGCCAAGTCTCCTTCCCTGCAGCTGAACACCATCCTACTTTGCTGATAGCTGCTTCCGGCTCTGCTTGCCCTCTCTCCTGACTGGCTTTGAGAAGCACATGTCTTCTAATTCTGTATAGATGGTTACAGGCAGAGATCTGAAAAGAAGGCCAAAAAATAAAATCTGAAGGAGATACAATAAAATATTACTAATTGAACATTATGTAATTTTTACAGGTTTGATTATTTTGGGAAATTATTTGGAAGGAAAGCAGATTTGCCATAACAATTTTTTTTCCTGCAAGGTCCCCATCTGTTTATTTTTTACACCTCGTTTTGATGAAATCACTGTTCGTGTTATTTTCCACTTAAAGAGTTTCTAATATGAGGCTTTTGAATGATCTCCCACTAGACTTTCCCCATCGATTTTAATTACTATTTCTTGTTCCAGATCTAAAGTCTACCATGACATCTAGGACCTTCTACACAGTGTTGGACTTGAAATGTTATGTAATTTTGAAATTTTTATCACTGTTAAATCATAGTTGTTCCACTAAGAAGTCTTCATTTAACTTCTAAGGAGTATATTAAAATGGCTGTTCAGAAAATTTGCTAAAGAAATCAATTTATCCTATCAGATGCTCAAATAGTATCCTAGTCATCTAGACCTAGTATCCTAGTCATCCTAGTCACAGAATGGCATAGTTAACCTCATACAGCATAAGCAAAAGAATCTAAATCAAGCTCAATATTTTTAAAACTTTACATACTTTTCAACTTCACTGAACTGCCTCACAAAGTTGATATGTTGCTATGCCATCTGCTAAACCTGCAGTCACATTCATAAATGTGTCAAAATGCCACCCCTCTTCGTTTACTTGTCTCATAATTGAGAGAAGAGTTGATTGTTGATTGGGAGTTATCAGAATAACTGCCTTATTTACCCCAAAACATGATTATTCTTTACCTTTTATTATAATGAGGAGCTAACTTTTAACTTGGTCATAGGAAAATATATTCAATATATTCTAAAATAAACTTACTAAATGAAGAACCAAACTAAAATAAAAAATCTGGCATTTATTCAAGTTCTACAAACTCATAAATAACTCGGAGGTGAAGTTTGGGGCTGATGAATTGCTGCAGAGCATGGGAAATTTATTTTCTAGGACAGTCTCTGGTGCTCAGATGCCTAAATTACATACATCTCTTAAATACAAATGACTGCACCAGCCAGTTAGCTCCCAAAACTCCCCTTTCCTCTCCACTGTCATTACTTGGAATGTCTTTTCCCTTGTCTCCCCTCTTCTTCTCTAATCCTTGGGCTGTTGAGGGCCAAATCTGTAGGGGCAGGAGAAAGGGAAAACAAAGGGAAGTGAGGGAGGAACAAAGAGTGAACCTGGATTCCCTTTCTTCAGTCCTTCCCGTGCCTTTTAACTTCTTGCATTGGCTGTTGGAGGTGGGGAGGCACCTTATTACAACACAGAGTGCCCCCCACGATCTGGCTCCTTTGTGTCTTTTCTAATGTCACTGTCTAAAAAGTTGACTGATCCCTGGGGGAGCTCTACCCAGATCAGGTTGAGCATCAGTGCAGGGTGGGTCTGGCTCCTCCCTGACCCCCTAGGCTGAGTGTCCTCCCCAAGTGCTCTTTCCGAATTTAATGTCTCCCTCTACACAGTGAGCAGAAAATATCATCCATCTGTATTGTCAAGGCCGAGCAGCCTTAAGTGTCTGGTGCTAAATTGGCTCAAAACACAAACGGTGCTCAGAAAAGATCTGGTGTAGCATTAATGAATGGCCCCAGCTCGGGCCCTCGCCCCACTCTCTCCACTCCAGAAGTTACTCACACGGTAAAGGAAGGTGACGTTCATTGAGCTGCTCTCCAGAAGCAAAAGAGAAGCCGCTGTGGTCCTTCGGTCAGCCTGAGATCCAGTTATCAGCTATGTATACCTTTGTCTCTAAATGTAAAAACAGATGCAGTGGGCGCTGGACAGACCTAGACTTTCATTAAGCAGATGGGGCTTTCTAAAAGAACAAAAGTGAAGGTATGGTTATAAATAATAACGGCCAACATTCTACTGTCAACACACTACCTCTAGTGTCACCTTTCATTCTTGGATCAACCCTCTGAGATCTTGATGTTCTCCCTGCATTAGAACTCTGAACACACTTTCTGTTCTCCATTAATACCCACTCAACAGAATATAACCAGGCATTAAAAATTAATGTGAACAGCCAGGCATGGCTGTGCACGTCCGTAATCCCAGCTACTCAGGAGGCTGAGGCAGAAGGATCGTGATTTGAAGCCAGCCTGGGCAACTTAGCAAGACCCTATCTCCAGGAAAAAAAAAAAACACATGTGACCACTAGGTCGGAGCCTAGAGAAATGTGCATGCAATTACTAAGAATAGTAAGATAAAAAAATACCCCCATAATCCACAGCTATGCAGATATATCAATGTAATAAGGACTGAGATGTTTCAAAATGAGAGAATTTAGGTTAAAATGATGAGCAATGACTTTTCTATATGTTATAATTATTGTTTAAAACTTGTAATACAGTATACTTATAATAAAATGTACTTTTAATGAACTAGACCTATGTTCCAATGAATATCAGAACCAGCACACATGGAAGACTCAGAGAATTCTTGGAATTCTTACCTTTCCTTTTGCTCTTTCTTTCTTGTTGGTCCCTGCTCAGTGCTCACTTCAGACACTGAGAAGAGTGGAGGAAAGGGAAAAGACAAATTAACTCCTGTGAGTCAGGCAGGGAAACTGCAGGTGGGAGAGTCTTACACCCAACCTCCATCTCTCCATCAGCCCCGGGGACAACAGACATCACCTCTGTTGTGTGTCAAAGGCATGTAACCCTTCCTTCCCACCAAATCAGTGCCTGGAGGCCCTGCCTATAAAGAAACACTAGAGTCACAAAAGTCGAGCTTCTATGGCAGGCTGCAATAGGCTCTGTGGGACAGTGGCCTTTTTCCAAAGAGAGAAGCTCAGGTCAGAAACAGTGTGGCAGAAAAGAGGAAATAAAGGCAAAAACTCAGTGAGGATGACCCTAAAGCTGACCGAGGATCTAAAGTCATTCCAACTTAGAGTTCATACCTCTGGTACCCAAGTTCCCAGACCATCTATCCACAGAAACACAAATCCCAGACTCTCCTGTCAGATAGGGATTCTACCCTGGCCAACCTTGATTGGCACAGAAATGTGACTATCTAGCCATGCATGGTGGCTCATGCCTGAAATCCCAGTACTTAGAAGGCTAAGAAAGGAGAATCACAGGTTCACAGCCAGCCTCAGCAATGTAGCGAGGCCCTCAGCTACTGAGCAAGACCCTGTTTCAAAATAAGAAATAAAATAGGTCTGAGTGTGTAGTTCAAAGGTAGAATGCCCCTGAATTCAGTCCCCAGTAGAGAAAGAGAGAGAGAGAGAGAGGAAGGAAGAAAGGAAGACAATCTCCATCTTGGTCTGTCTTGTGTTGCTAAAACAAAATGCCTGAGACTCAGTAAGTTATAAAGAACAGAGGCTTATTTGGCTCATGACCCTAGAGGATAGAAATTTCAAGATTGAGGGCCTGCATTTGGTACAGGCCTTCTTGCTTCATCATAACATGACAGAAGGTATTTCACGGAGAGAGAGACATAAGTTTATAAGAAACCCACTCTCACAATAACTCACTTAGTCTCATGATGATAAGAGCATTAATCCATTCCTGAAGGCAGAGCCCCATGACCTAACCACCTCATGACCTAACCACCTCTTAATGGTTCCACCTCTCAACCCTGTTGCACTGGACTTTGGGGCACAAATTCAAACCATAACAACCCCCTCTCCCGATACCTGGCTGGAAAGGAAGTTAGCGGGATTATGGTTTGGCTATGAAGCATCCCCCAAGGACTCATGTGTAGAGGGCGTGGTCCCCAGTGCAGCCTTGATCAGAGGTGGGGATTGGGGGAATGCTTGGATCACAGGGGCTCTGTCCTCATCAGTGGATTAATCCACTGGTGGCTGGATGGACGACTGGGAGGTGGTGCAGGCTGTGGTAGGTGGGACCAGGTTGAAAGGAGTGGGCCCTTGGGGACGTGCCCTTGAGGACTATATCTTGTCTCCAGCCCCTTCCTCTCTCTCTGCTTCCCTGCACCATAAAGTGAGCAGCTTTGCTCCTTCTTCCATGATGGTCTGTCTCACCTCAGGCCCAAAGCACTGGAGCCTGGGCTGAAACCATGAGCCGAACCAAATCTTCCCTCCTCTGAGATGACTTTCTCAAGTGTCTGTCACAACAATGAAAAGCTGACCAACACCAGGGAAGGAAGATGTTCCTGGCTTTCCAAGTCAGAAGAACTCTCCCAGAGAGCAACTTCTCAACCCTGCTGCTGTCGTCCCGTTGGTCGAGCAGGTTATGAAGTTAACAGGTTTCTACAGGTTGGGCAGACATGCTTAGTCTAGGCATTAGGCAGTGTGCTCAACTATTTCTGTGGGGAAATACATGGCAAGTGCCAAACAATTAATTACAGAGGAACCCAGCTGCTCATAACTGAACCCCATGCATGCAGCCAACAGGAGTGAAGGAGCTGGGCTCATTGCCCACGGGCTTTTCACAGGAAGTGTGGAATGTGTGTGTGTGTGTGTGTGTGTGTGTGTACACACATGCATGTGTGTATGGTACTGAGGATTGAACCCAGAGGTGTTCTACCTCTGAGCTACACCCCCAACCCTATTTTTTATTTTGAAACAGAGTTTCCCCATGTTATCATATACTGGTCTCAAACCTGTAATCCTCCTATCTCAGCCTCCCAAACTTTTTATTTATTTATTTTTATTGACATGACCTTGTTTTCTTCCCATATTCTCTTCACCAGTAAAATAAATGCTTAAATGGAACTAGTTTAATTCACATTTTTAAAAAGATAAATAAAACATTACCGATGCAGGTAAAGCCTCCCCAACAAACCTGCTGTTTCTCATTTCTGTGCGTGACTGTATGCTTTCATTGCTTAGGTATTTCCCATAGGTGACATCCAGTTTTGATTTGCGTACTTTCTTTTTTTTTTTTTTTTTGCGGTACCAGGGGTTGA
>PVJS01016909.1:8478-21664 GCA_004027185.1 Glis glis
GGTAGCAAATTGAAGAAGGATGCATGAGCTCTATAACAATGGGCATTACTGTGCTAAGATAGCAAATTGAAGAAGGATGCATGAGCTCTCTAAGAATGGGCATTACTGTGCTACGGTAGCAAATTGAAGAAGGATGCATGAGCTCTGTAACAATGGGCATTACTGTGCTAAGATAGCAAATTGAAGAAGGATGCATGAGCTCTATAAGAATGGGCATTACTGTGCTAAGGTAGCAAATTGAAGAAGATGCACAAGCTCTATAACAATGGGCATGACTGTGCTAAGGTAGCAAATTGAAAAAAGATGCACGAGCTCTATAACAATGGGCATTAATATGCTAAGGTAGCAAATTGAAGAAGGATGCACGAGCTCTATAAAATGGGCATTAATATGCTAAGGTAGCAAATTGCAGTCTGATACATGTATGTTCTTAAAATGTACATAAAACAATGTCATATAGTTCACAGACTCTCTTCCAAAAGTTCCAGAGGGCTATATACCATATTCATGATAGTGCATGCTTTGGGGGAGGTAGGAAGTTGGAGGGGCAGGATTGGGAAGGAGGGCATATGGTCAAAAGAGACTTCAGTTTTGCAGATGGATGTTTTAAAAGTTTTTTAAAAGAATCCATTGTTAAATGACCAAGCTAAGGTTCTGTTTCTTCCAAATGGAGTGGCTGCTGTAAAGTACCTGCCATCTCCCTCAGCCCAGGTCCATCAAGCTGGCCCTTGGGGAAGGCTCCCACGTGCAGAAGGGTGTCTGAGTATGGTCAGCTTGGCTTGATTCCTCCTGAGGACTCTCTCTACTCATCTCTGTCATCTCCATACTGGCCTTAGAGTCCCCTTAACACTCTTAACATAAGAGTGTTTAACATAAGCACTTAGCATAACTTAACATAGACAACAAAATGCCTTTTTTTTTTCCTTCTTCATTTCTTATTGTGCATTTGGGAAGACTAAAACTTTTAAAATAAGACTTTCTTGAGAGTTGGGAATGACAAAAGGGAAATAGAGAATCACATTAAATAGATGGTCTTGGTTATAAAGTGCAGGGTTCATTTGGGTTTGCAAACACTTCCTCCTACTCAGGCTCTTCTTTCTCCCACTGCCCCATGACTGCTTTCCAAAATATCTAGATACCAGAGAATATCTAGAAAAATATCTAGAGTACAGACTCAAAAGAAACATCCGGAGAGAGGTGCTGTCTCCCACATAGCCAAAACCCATCTTCCAGAATACATATTTCCTGTCTAAAACCAAGGTCTTCCCCAGACGTTTGGCCCCAGGAATGGCCATGCACTTCAGGTAAATACTACCCTTTACCTACAAGAGTGTGTGTAGCCTTATTTTGTCATTACTGATCATATCCATATCCCACACCATAAGCCTAGTATCTGGATAAGAGACACATAGGGTAGTTTCAAGCGTTTTCTCACACCGAGACCTATGGCTAAGAGGAATTAAGGCCAAGGATTGCCTCATAGTATATTGATACCCTTATCCTGTGCCAGACACTCATATCCCAAGTCTTAATATCCCCACTAATTTCCACCAGTGTAACAAATAGTAGATATGAATGTCTCCATTTTATAGACTAGGAGACCATGCCTCAGAAAATAACCTATCTAAGGCCACAGAGCCCAAGTTTAAACCCAGGATGCTGGCCTCCAGTGCCTTTTAACTATTAAGCAATATTCTCTTATTAGGGACCTTTAGAAAGTTCCTTTCTGCTTTTTGCATAAACTCCCTGAATAAAAGACCACTCTTCCCCTCCCCCATGAATTTGGAATGTCAGGCATGTTTTTCCATGTTTCAGTTCCAGTTTCTTAAAAGAACTACTTGAATTTGAGATGAAAACAGACTAGAAATGTATTTTCAGATATAGCTTGCATTTTGGATTCAAAGGAGGTCGGGTTCATTCAGAAGAGGCCTTAAGGTTACCAACTTCTTGGATGATATTCATTTGATTTTGGAGCAACCCAGTATATAAGAAGAGAATGGCATTCTCAAACTCTCTGAATCTATTTCCAATCTTAAATTCACATCTGTTTCACAAATGCAAAAATAAAGAGAATGCATTGTATTTCATCTTTGCCTTCATGTGCCCCATCTTCAATTTTGCATTTAGCAGAGTCCTCGGTGACCTGAAGAATTTAAATTAGAATATAAAGGTAAAAAAAAAATGTGAAAACCCTTGAAGATTTCCCCTAGATTAACAAGAAGGAACATTCAACACACAGTAATATCAAGGGAGCATTGAGTTTTAATTTTTGGTTTATTTAGACACAATGCCAAGAGGTAGTTGGACGTCACCTCTCTCCTTCACATGTGGATACCAAGATAGTTATGTTTAAAGGAAGAATTGTCTCAAAATGCTTGGGGAAATTACTTAAGCCCCAAGGATAGGACCTGATATGCACTTCTCACCCAATTTTTTGGCCTGAATTTCAAATCTTTTTCTAACCGTGCATAAATGAACCTTTCCTTCATAGGAGAATCAAAAGCGAAACTAATGGATTCTAATTATCTTCCCCTTTCGTTGCTTCCTCTCTTTTTCTTGAATTGCATCAGCCATCTGTACTATTTTGTTTGCAGTTGTGACCAGTCAAATACAGTTACAGGTTGTATTGGGGACCCCCCACTCCATATGTTGAAGTCCCAACCCCTAGGACATCAGAGCATGATCTTATTTGGAAATAGGGTCTTTGTATATATTATCAAGTGTTTGAGTCAGGATTCTCACTGCCATGACCCAAAATAACTGACAACCACAACTTAGAGTAAGGAAAATTTATTTGCTCACAGTTCTGGAGATTTCAGAGGGTGCAGACCATGTTAGGACAGGATACATCTGCAGAGCATAGAGCATGGAAGGAGACAGAGAGAGAGAGAGAGAGAGAGAGAGAGAGAGAGAGAGAGAACACGCAAGGGCTCTGCTCTTACATTACAAAGGCCAGAAGCAGAGAGAGCTTGTGAGAAAGGGACCCATGGACACATGCACAACCCCCAAAGCCACATCCGCAGTGACCCACCCCCTCCAGTTACACTCTACCTGACTGGGCTACCACCCAATTAATCCATTACAATGGATTCATCCACTGATGAGATTAGAACCCTCATGATTCAATTGTGTCACTTCTGAACATCAGTACATGAGCAATTCAGAGGACAGTCTACATCCAGACCATAACATCAAGTTAAGGTAAGGTCACTAGGGTAGACCCTAATCCAATATGACTTGTCCTTAAAAATAGTGGGATGTTTGGATGCAGACATAGACATGAAGAAACACAGGGAGAATGCCCTATGAAGGGATTACCTACAAGCCAGGGAGCACCAGAGATTTCTGGCAATCCACCAGATGCTAAGAAGTACATTTGTGTTAATGCAACCTTAGCAAGCTAATATACTGTGTTAGTACCTGGATACTAGCAAACTAATAGTATCTGAATAGTAGCAAACTAACTTGGAGCCAGGCGTGGTGACATGCCTGTAATCCCAGTACTTGGAAGGCTGAAACCAGAGGACAGGCTGAGACAGGTTTTCAGCCAGCCCAACAACTTAAAGAGAACCTCTGCAACTCAGTGAGACCCTGTTTCAAATTAAAAAATAAAATAGGGCTGGGGTGTAGCTCAGAGGTAGAACACCCCTGGGTTCAATCCCTAGTACCACAAAAAATAAAGAAAGAATACATTTGATAGGAAATGAGATTGAAAAATTTAGTTTCTCTGTCATAGTCAGTGTGACATTATATTTTCCAAAGATGGCTTCAATATTATTTCCTGTCCTCTGTGTTTGTTCAGACCCTTGGAATTCCCCCATCCAGAGGTCAATTCTAAATCCTCTTCCCTTGAGTGGGCTTGTGACTCACTTTTGATGCTGTGTGATTTCTGAGACAGCTTCCACCCTGCTTGCTGGAACACTTGTCTGGAAGCTATGAACTGCCACGTGAATGTTCAGCCATGCTAGGAGGAAGCCCAGCTAGCCCAGATGGAGAGACTACATGTAGACAGAAGACTACAAGAAGAGCCACTTGATCCAGTTTAGAGCCACTGATGTTCAGGGGAGATTTGTTACACAGCAATAGATAACTATAGCAGTCAATGTGCTCTGTGCTTTGCATTGGCTACTTTCTTTTAATTTTTAAAATAAATTACTTTATTACATATTTCTGATCGATTTATGTTTAGAGTAAACAGAACACAACCTTAAAATGTCAGTGTACTAACGTAAAAGGAGTTACTTCTTGCCCACTCAAATTCCCATGTGCATGTGACAGACTCGGTGGCTCTCCTCCATGTGACAGTGACTCAGGGATCCACACTCCTCTATCTCTGTTGCCCCACGTCATCCTTGGAGTCTTTTGCTGGGTCATCTGTGTTCAGATGGCCAAAGAGCAAGGTAAGACTATGAGTGAAGGATCGTGTAGGATGTGTTAGGGACCAGCCCTGCAGTGGCACACATCATTTTGGTCCATATTCCACTGGCTAGAACTAGTCCTGGGATTCAAGGGACCTAGGAAATGCACATTAAGCTGTGCACCCATGAGGAAAGCTAAATATGGTGTGAACATAGCACGAAGAGCTTTGCTATGTGCACACACATGATCACAGATTCTTAAAATGTCAGAGCTAGCAGAGTCCTGAAAGAGCAGCCTGCCAGAGTGTGGTCCATCTGCATCAGGACCATCAGAAAGACTTAGTAAATGCAGATTCTGAGGTCCCACTCAGGAAATAGGTTTCAGGGGGAAAAAAATTTCTATTAGATGCACTAGAGAATACTTGACCTAGTGGCTCAAGCCTCTCACTTCACAGATAGCAAAGTTGAGGTGTAGAGAGGTGATGGGACTTCCCTACATCCCCTCCAGTCACCCACACCTGAAGCCACAGTCGGAGTTGGGGGCCTTTGTGCTGAGGCCCAGGGTGTATACCCTTGAAGGTCAGGGCCCTGATGGTGTGCCCCCTGTTCTCCAATCACACACACATCCTTGGTCTGTGGCATCAAACGGAGAAATGCAGCCAACACTGAAGAATCCTAAGTAATCCTAAGTAATTCCTAATTTAATTAATTAAATCCTAATTTAATCCTTGAAATGGGCCTCATTGGGTAGTTGGCACGTAGCCATGTGTCGTCTGCAGTATAGATTATGACCAGAGCTGGTCCAGAATCAAGTCCCATCATATTTTAGGCAATTCCTAAGAAAAGTCAAGGACTTTCCATACTGTTTTAATTTAGAAATTGGAATCTTACATTAACAGTAATTGAAGGAATTGTTTAAATGCCATTTCCTAGACCCCGCTTCCTGTGTACGCTACCTGGAAGGCCCGCTTTGTTTTTGAAGATAGAGGGTATCCTGATTAGGTCCTTTGAAGAAGGCTTTGTTGGTAGTAAAAGCCATGGGGAGGAGAAGGAGCCTTCATATTTTCTAGCTCTCTTGGTGGAAATAGCAAATGCTTATTAGCATGCATTTCACACAATTTCCATGTTAATGTTGGAATTTAAAACACTCTGACTCAAAGACCTAATAAAGGAGGTTAAACTTGCTTTCTAAATCTGCTGCACAGATTGCTCATCTCCCCATCCATCAATCTTCCTTCCCTTAAACAAAACGTAGACTTTGGAACAAAAAGCAAAAGTGGCAAGGTTTTGACTGATTTCCTTGATAACATTGTTTTATTGTTCAGCAACAACATCATAAACATTTGAGTTCTGGTTCTAGGCGTATATCTGGTTCTAGGCTGTGAGGGGAAAAATAATCAAGTTGCTTTCTACCTTCTGAGACTAGAGGGACTAAACAGGAGGTTAAGTACTAAACAATACTTACCATGCTCCCAAACCTTTGCTAAAATCATTTAGTTTCAATTATTTTGATTAATGACTAAAGATTTTATAAGTAGAGTTCCATGCCCAAAATATCTGCCTTCCTGCATTGCCATGGATGAAGATAAGTATATAAGTAGGAGTGAAGGAGGTTAAGTACATGAGTGGAGATGAAGGAGGATGAGTATATTAAGTGGAGATGAAGGAGGATCAGTATATAGGTGGGGATGAAGGAGGATGAGTATATAAGTGGAGATGAAGGAGGATCAGTGTATAGGTGGGGATGAAGGAGGATGAGTATAAAAGTGGAGATGAAGGAGGATCAGTATATAGGTGGGGATGAAGGAGGATGAGTATGTAAGTCGAGATAAAGGGAGATGAGTATGTAGGTGGGGATGAAGGAGAATGAGTAAAAATGTAGGGTTAAGGAGGTTGAGTATATATGTAGGGATGAGGGAAGGTGAGTAGATACACAGGGCCTTCAGAGCACCGGTGAAGGTCCTGGGCCAGTGGGATGGGAGAAGGTAGATTAAGAAAATTAGAGGACCAACTGGTGCCCCGTTTCTCCCAGTCTGGATGAGGCACTGCTACTGTGAGGTCCTGGACCCTGACACCAAGGGCTCCAAACTTGCTGTTGGTTCTCACTCCTGTGGTCAGGAAGCTGTGGAGTTGGGTTTCTCACACATGAAGACCGAGTAAGGCATGAGGTGACCAGGCCTGGAGAAAGAAAGGCAAACCAGATCTCTGTTGGGTGAGTCTCCTAAACAGACCCCACTCAGCATGGTGGATGTTCCAGTCATCTACCCCAAAATTAGTGGGGTACAGATTGGGTTCACTGGGAAGCAGTGGCCGAGGTAGAGAACTGCATGCAGGTGTTTATTGAGAACTTATGTAGGACACATGGAAAGGAGAAGGGAACAGGAATGAGCAGGACCAGAGAGCTGCCTCGCAGGCTCAGTGATTGCCTCAGCTGGCCAACAGGGAGTTCTGGAACTCCCTGAAGCCTGAGCAACCCTTGAAGTTTCTCCAAGTTGGGCTGAGATGACTTGGCCTTTATTTCAAGGGTCAGCGAATTACTGCCTGCCAGCCAAATCCAGCTTGCCACCTGTTTTTGTTAATACAGTTTTTAGAACACAGCCACATTTAATCACTTACCTATCGTCTATGGCTGCTTTCACACTACGTTGGCAGAGTTAAATAGCTGTGACAGAGACTCTATGGCCCACAAAGCCTGCAATATTTAGTATGTATCTCGCCCTTTATAGAAGAGATTTGCTGGTCTCTACTTTATGTTCATCTGTTGGTCAACCACGGGACGGGCTTCCTGGAAAGGATGTGACCTGAACCCAGGGCTCTCTGCAGCTGAGGTGCCCCCTGGAGGGGGTGAGGGCTAAGGGCTGTGTACTGAACACCCCAACAGGAGACAGCAGGGCCTTCAGTGAAGAACTTGGGTGGTACTCTGCCACAGCGGCCTAAAATGGCTGTTCCACTTCGCTCACAATTTCATGGGTGAGGAAGACCTCAGACGAACAGCTTCTGACGTCCACAGCTTCTGCTTGGACGGAGAGCTCACCTGCAAGACGCCCTCCTGCTCAGGGATCCTTGGCCACTCTCTGTGGGCATCTTGTCTTTGAGGGTTTCTCCACGTGGCAACATGGCACAGTGGTTTTGAGACAATCATACTTGTTATGTTTTATATGCGGGCTTCAGGTGGCAAGACATGGAGGCCGCCTGGCCTGCCAAGGACCACCCAGATTGGCACAGAGTCACTCCTGCTGTGTCCCATCAGCCACCATGACCATGGGATCTGCCCAGATTCTAGAGGCAGAGACAGGTGCCATCTCTTGAGGGAGGAGGGCAAGATCCTGGTGCAGGTCCCCTTCACTGAAGGACCTGCTGCTGTCCCTGTGCTGGGGGGGGGGGGGCGTCAGTACACAGCCCTTAGCCCGTCACCTCCGCTGCAGAGAGCCACTGGGCTCAAGGTCACGTGCTTTCCCAGGAAGCCCTGCTGAGTAGCCTGGCAGGACTTGAGTCGGGGTCTCCTCCCCTTTGCCATCTTGCCTCAGAGGCTGGAGGGGCAGGAGAGAGAGGTCGCCCATCTGAAGAAAGCGTGGGTTAGCAGGGAGAGAGGGAAAGCCCGCCAGAGACAAGGGTAGAGCCCAAGGCCTGGGGCCGCCGGGGCGCCTGGCACAGGTGGGAAGGGCCGAATGGCAGAATTCCAGACGCCCAGCTGTCCGGGTGCTGTACAGTTGGCCCCAACTCCAGGCAGCCAAACCCCAGCCATTTCTCATGGTCAGAGAAAAGTATAAATGTTTAGAAAATCACGCAGAGTCTGCGTGAGTGAGGTAGAGTCTTGAAGCCCCTGAAGAGGGGCACAGAGAGAAAAACTGGGGGGCACCCTATTCATAAGGGAATCCCTCCTCCTCCTCCTCCTCCTCGTCCCCCTCCTCCTCCTCCTCCTCCCCCTCTCCTCCTCTTCCTCCTCCTCCTCCTCTTCCTCTTTCTCCTCTTCCTCCTCCTCCTCCTCCTCCTCCTCCTCCTCCTCCTCTTTCTTTCTCCTCTTCCTCCCCTTCCCCCTTCTTCTTCCCCTCACTGGGGAGCTCAGTGGTCAGGCTGGACCAGTGGGCCAACTTGAGAGGAATAGGCAGAGAGGCTTTCCATGGGCCTGCCTGGGGGTGCTCTGCAGCGTCCTACAGGGATGATGGTCTCCTTCCTTTATAGTAACAGTAGTTCCCACTTTATTGACCTCAATTTTGTGCCAGACTTGGTGGTGCTTTACACTCATCTGTTATCTTTAGTCCTCCTGACCCTTAAATAGGCCTCATGATTCCTATTTGATCATAGAATAAGGCTCAGAGAGAAGGGATAGCTCCCGGGTCACAGGGCTGGCCGTGGCACGATGAAGATTTGGACCTGGGTGCACCAGCCCTAGGCCCACCCTTACCACACTGCCCCCAGTCTGACTGGTGGAGGGCACCCAGAAAACACAGAAGGGGGCTGGAGAAGCAAGCGGGAGATGGGAGACATCTGCCTTAGGGCAGGTTAGTTCCCAATCTCCTGTTTTTCTTTCTGTTATTCCATGCCACATTTGAAGGAGTCCCTCTCCTCCTGTTTGTTTAAGATAATAAGAAGAGCAAAGGGCTTCACATTGTTGAGTGGGGAGATAGTGTAGAGAACCCCAGGCAAGGGTGTAGCAGAGAGGAGAGGGCGAGCCTGGCAGCGTCTCCCCAGAGCGAGGCTGGGGGTGCTAGGAAGAGAGGCAGGCCACCCAAGAGCATGGTCCATGCCCTCCGTGGGACTCTGCTGCCCACACTGGCTCCTGGGTTTCCTGGCTGGGCTCAGGCTCTGTGATGTCCCCCAGGAAGTAGGCCTGTGGACCATCTGCAGGAGGGCTCTCTGCTTCTGCCAGATCCTTGGGGCAAAGTTCCAGGGCTGGGAGAGTCACCTCTCCCTGTGGGTAAATCATAGGGAGGCTTTGCAGAAAGATCGTGGAATTAACACTTGGAAAAATGGTTCTCAGTTTTTGGGTGCTCATTAACAATGTTGAGTTTCCTGGTCCCCCTCTTGAAAACCCTCATGGGGCAGCTTGGAAGTGAGGACCAGAATCTGCATTTCTAAGGCATCTTATGCCTTTCTGATGGCAGTGACCCTGGGCTGTGCACGCTAAGGCAAATACCAACCAGGAGGTGAGGGGATATGGTTTACACTGTGGCCAAAATACTTGACTAGAACAACTTAGAGGAGGAAAGGTTTATTTGGGCTCTTGGTTTCAGAGGTTCAGCCCATGGTCTGCTAGCTCCTAGGCAGAAGCATCGTGGCACCATGGCAGGAGAAAGCTGCTCAGCTCAAGGCGGCTGGAAGCAGAGACAGAGGGCGGAGAGGAAGAGGGGCCAGGGACAGAGAGAGTCTTCAAGGCCACACCCTTAGTGACCCGCCTCCTCCAGCCATGCCCCATCTCTGATCCTTGCTGCACTGCCAACACATGAGCGTTTCTGGGGAGTATTCTACATCCAAACCATCCCAGGGTGGGTTCTGAAACTTTCCTTTAAGAAACCACTTTTTTTTGTAATTATTGTTTAATCTCACTAGCACCAGTTTTCTTACTCTGAATGGATGTAGATGCAGTAGGTATCATGTTTATTGAGCTGTCTTGCGGAAAGAAAGATAAAGAATACAGCAGTTATGTGCATAATTGCACTTAATTATTATGTTGTGAATGTATGGTTAAACTTGATAAAGATTAACTTATAAAAACTCTTATTAAAAGTTCCCTGTTATTTGCCATTAATCACCACTGTGGAGTTTTTAGGGGAATTTGTTCCTCCATCCTCTGGATGGAAAGTGTTTGAGCTGGCTGTGTGCCTGGCACTGGGCTGGGGGGATACGATAGTGGCCAGTAGCTGGCAGGACTGACTGCTGCCCTTCCCAGACTTACAGTCAGCCAAGGAGACAGACTAAATAAATCCTCAGCCAGCCATGCACATCTTGAGTTTGTGCAAGTTTATTCTTATTATTTGTTAAATTCATTACTAAATGTGATTTTTATCAGTCACATTTATAAACACATTAAGGGTTTACATATAAATAAGTACTAAACCAAAAAATCCTTGTAAAACTACATGTTCTGATTGGGTTTAAAAATGATTAACATACAGATTATAAACTTGCCAGGTACTGTCTAACATTGATATGGGATGGTTTATTCTGTAAGTCCTATACAAAGTTGGCATATAGGTTTTTCCATCAGTGAGACCTCTTGTGAAACATTAAAATGTGTTCATTGAAATGTTTCACCTCAGTGAAACATTAAAATGTTTTAAAGATACATTGACTCTTTTTCCCCAACAACCTTTCACCTCTGCTGTGTCCCCTCCTTTGTAAGCATGGCACATTAGGAAAGCAGTACCCAGCTACTTTCAAGCAGAATTTCTGAATGCAGAATTCTCACTGCGTGCATAGAGAATCCCCACTCCAGGCTGAGTGGCTCCAGCACATCTTTTTTCTCCTTGTCTGAATTTGAGCATGCCAATGTCTACGTGAGAATGAATGACTAGGAGACAGAACTGCGATCTCTAACCTCTGCTTCCGGGCCCTCAGTGTTGCAGGTGGTGAGCTGTTTGACTTCCTAGCTGAAAAAGAATCTTTGACTGAAGAGGAAGCAACTGAATTTCTCAAACAGATTCTGAATGGTGTTTGCTACCTGCACTCCCTGCAGATCGCCCACTTCGATCTTAAGGTACGTGGCCCACCGGGTGAGGCCGATGGCAGCTTGCCCCCACCACGGCCTTGGCGGTTTGTTTGCTAAGAACAATGGAGGCCACCTGAAAGGGGTACATTTTTTTTTCCTGAATGGGTTTAACAAATGGAATTATTAATATAAATCAGCAAGTGGCCGGGCGTGGTGGCGCACGCTTGTAATCCCAGTACTCTGGGAGGCGGAGAACAGAGGATCTGGGTTCGTGGCCAGCCTCAGATCTCTCTCTCCCTGTCTCTCTCTCTCTCTCTCTCTCTCTCTCTCTCTCTCTCTCTCTCTCTACTTAGTGAGGCCCTCCACAACTTCATGAGACCCGGTTTCAAAATAAAGTATAAAAAATAGGGCCGGGAGTGTAGCGCGGAGGTAGAACACCCCTGGGTTCAATCCCCAGTACCGCAAAAAAAAATCAGCAAGCATATAATGCATACCTACAGCTAGGATGCCCAGCCTCTTTTGGGCTGGAGGCTGAACATGAATGATTACGTTGGAGAATCCTTGGGAAGAGTCCAGGGCCTTGCTAGCCAGGTCTCTAAGCAAGAGGGCTGCTCTTGGATCTGGGGGATTGTCAGCCTGTAGTGGCCAGTGGCTGGCACAGTTTCCATCCTCCTGTGGCTACAGGCATAAGATACAAGGTGTCTTGAGCTCTGTTTCTTCCTGAGACAAAGCTGTGGCCTGACCCTGTCACCAAGCAAACCCAAACTCTGAGATGACTAGCTGGAGTCTTTGGCTGGCTGGAGGCAAGGCATTACGGGAGATAGATGGAAAGGCGTGTGACTTATTCAGAGGTATGCCCTCTTTGGGAAAGGAAGACACACAGGAACAACAGGAAGTGACACTGTTAGGTTCCGGTTCCAGCTCAAGGCAATGAGACAGATGCGGCTAAGCATGATTCAGATCGTAGGCACGAGGACAAGACTTCAGATCGGGGATTTTCTCCATTTTACCATAGCAGAGCTGTCAAGGCCCATCCATATCCCTCCCCTACTCACTAACACACCTCCAGAGGTGGCTTGCTGCATGCACCTGTGCTTCTCTGTTTGTATCTTGCTTCTGGCCCTGGGAGCTGGAAATGCTGAAGAGTAAATGCCCACAGAGTGGCTCTCAGCAATGGAGGATGGAGAGATGTGGGAAAAGACCCCAACTCCTTTATGCCCCCCCTTGATAAGATACTCTGACTTGCTTCTTTCTGTCTCCTGCCTCCCCTTCCCCTACCAAGTGCATCCCAGAGTCCCCTCCCTCATAACACCACTTGAACCCACATCCTTGTCTCAGGCCTGTTTCTGGGAGAACCCAAACCAAAACATCTATTTTTTCCTCATATTTTCTTTCAACTACCCTTCTCTCCCCATATTGCGGTTATGTTTTTCAGAGTGAGGAAAAGCTGTTCTGTCTTCTTGTCCTCAGCATCATAACATAGAATGGCTTTTGATTTTTTTTCTCTTTTTTTAAAGCCCGAGAACATAATGCTTTTGGATCGAAATGCTCCCAAACCTCGGATCAAGATCATCGACTTCGGCTTGGCCCATAAAATTGACTTTGGAAATGAATTCAAGAACATATTTGGAACGCCAGAGTTTGTTGGTGAGTTTCCTCCTTGTTACGTCTCATAAACATCGCGCCGGCAGAATCTCCCTCGCCGTGAGATCATTTGCCTGGTCCGTGTTTCTGGTTATGTGAGGATAGAATCTGTTGGTTTGCTGCCTTCCCCAGCTAAATGAGTGTTTACTTCCTCTTAGCTCCTGAGATCGTCAACTATGAACCTCTTGGTCTTGAGGCAGATATGTGGTAAGGCGCATGTCCTTGATGTTGTTATCTTTCTGATTTATTTTACTGCTCTTCTGACATGATTTTTGTTTTGTTTTGTTTTTGTGTCTAGGAGTATCGGGGTAATAACATATATTCTGTAAGTACCAGAATCCACAACTCGTATGCTCTTTTTTTTTTCCTTTGAGACCATATGTTTAATTAGCCATCAAATGTGTCGTGTTGATCTCTTCAGCTTATGCGACCTTTTTATGTAAACATACTCATTTTACAGCCCCCAAACATGTTTAGTTTATACTAATTGAATGCTTTCTCCTAATTCAAAATGAATCATCAGAAAGAGTAGCAT
>PVJS01016909.1:21764-37059 GCA_004027185.1 Glis glis
TCTCTCTCTCTCTCTCTCTCTCTCTCTCTCTCCGTCTCTCTCTCCCTCTCTACTTAGTGAGGCCATCCACAACTTCGTGAGACCCGGTTTCAAAATAAAGTATAAAAAAAAAAAATAGGGCCGGGGGCGTAGTGCGGAGGTAGAATGCCCCTGCGTTCAATCCCCAGTACCGCAAAAAAAAAAAAAAACTACTAGATGCTGTTTCAGATGAACTTTAAGTGAAGCCTTTGCATTAAACCGATGCTTCTCTTTGTGACCATTAAATGCCCGTTGAAATGTAATTGTAAAGTGATTGTCCACGCACCAGACCCTAATCTCATTCTCCAGTCCCTGCAGCAGATGTCATCGAAGCAAAATGACAACACAAGAGTCCCTCATTAATGTTCCGCGGCCCCCTTTATTTTTAACAGCCTAAGCGGGGCCTCCCCATTTCTCGGAGACACTAAGCAAGAAACATTAGCTAATGTATCTGCTGTCAACTATGAGTTTGAGGAAGAATACTTCAGTAATACCAGTGCCCTAGCCAAAGATTTCATCAGAAGACTTCTGGTCAAGGATCCAAAGTGAGTGTCCACTATTTCTGAAAGGTGCTTGGCTGCGCGCTCAGCTAGCCAAGGACCAGCGTCTGTTCCCTGCATGCAACCGCCTGTGTGAGACCCTTGTTGTTCCATCTGCCAAAGGGAAGCATGCATGTGAAATGCTTCAGAAAATACGCTCAGGGCCCTTTGCGCCTGCTTATCCAGTCCCTGCAGGCACAATGAAATCATAACAACAAGGCCAGTGTTTTCGGCATTCTTTGAAGTGGGCCCTGAAATGCATTTCCCAGAGCATCGGCTGGGTAGGCCGAGCCAGCACGGAAATAACCTTAGTGTTTGCTGTCATGGTCACAGTTTTTTTTTCCCCCCTCTCTCTCCCCCAAAGGAAGAGAATGACAATTCAAGATAGTTTGCAGCATCCCTGGATCAAGGTAACTTCAGTTGTTTAAATCGTTTCCTAAGCAATTCGTTTAGGCATCTTAGAATTTATTTGTCCTGGTATACTACCACAGGTCCTACCTGGAATGTTAGGTGTACTAGTGTTGCCAGATTTAAGACACACTGACAGATCAGAGTGTATCCTGATGGTCATAGAGGCGAAGGGAGAGGAATGAGCTGTTACAGAGTAGAACTGGGTAAAGTCAAGCCCACTCAATAGCCACATTTGGTTTGACCTGTCAGGTGATGTTGTAAACAGTATTCTTTTAGAATTTTGAATTAATCCAGGCATGGTGGCACATGCCTTGTAATCCCAGCATGTGAGAGGCTGAGATAGGAGGATGGCAGGTTCGAGGCCAGCTTCTGCAACTTAGTGAGACCCTTAGCAAGACCCTGTTTCAAAATATAAAATAAAAAAGGGGCTGGGGGTATAGCTTGTAGGTAGAATACCCCTGGGTTCAATCCCCAGTACCAAAAAATTTTTTAATTAATTTCCAGTATGTAAACATCATATCAAATCTGGATTTCTAGCTTCTCTTGAAAAATCTGAAGATGTACCAACACTGAGCCTCTTTCCACACAGCCACAGGAAATGACACTGCTGCCTTTCCCTAGGGCACATGACCACCACCCCTTGGCACATGACACCTTTACATTGCCTGCCCTTTTGGCATACAAATTAAAGAAACTGAAATTGCTTCAGCCTAAAACAGAAAGGACTAAGGTTGGGGAATGTGTTAGTCAGCTTCCCATCCCTGTGATGAAATCCTGGAGGAAGTCAACCTTATAAAGAGGAGAGTTTTATTTTGGCTCATAGTTTCAGAGGTTTCAGTCCATGGTCAATTGGTCCCATGGTTTTGAGCCTGTGCAGGAGCATGGGGCAAAGCAAAACTGCCCACCTCATGGTGGCCAGGAAGCAGAGAGAGGAAGGGTCCAGGGCCCCCAAATTCCCCACAAGAGCACACCTCCAATTACCTAACTTCCTCCCACTAAGGCCCGCCTCCTAAAGGTTCTACCACCACCCAGGAGTGCTATGGGCAGGGAACCAAGCCTTCAGCATGTGAGCCTTTGGGAGACATTTAAGATTGTAATCACAATGAGAGAATATGATAGTTACAAAACAAATCTGGGATTGGTAGGCGAGTGTTAACACAAGTAGGCTAGGGGCAAGTGGGAACTTCACCGTTTTGAGCTCCCTGCATTCATCTGGACTCCTTTTCTCAGCGGTAGAGCCTAGTACCAAATGGCATCTATTGAACAAGATGCCACAGAAGGAAGTCAAATGCTGTAGGGTAAGCCAGATTTGCACACCTCAGAGATCCCTCCAAGCTCGCAGTTCCTTGATGACACCCAAGTCCAAGTGCTTCATAACGTGGCCTCCCTGTGAATCTTGCCATTCCCAAACTATCAGCGTGGAGAGTTGTAATTTGCTTCGGATCCAACCTCAACTTCTTCCCAAGATTCAGTCTTTATGGATTGTATCAAACCTTCAGCCAGAAAAGCTGGCCTGCTGAGACGAGGTTCCTAGATCTTGCATGTGTCCCCAGCTTGGTGTGCTATTTTAGGAAGGTGAATGTGTAGCCTGTAGGAATAAATGAGAGGTTTCAAAAAGTTGTCCTATATCCCATTTCTGCAGAGAACTCAAATTTTTTTTTCTTGAACTTTCTGTTTAGCCTAAAGATACACAGCAAGCACTTAGTAGAAAAGCATCGGCAGTAAACATGGAGAAGTTTAAGAAGTTTGCAGCCCGGAAAAAATGGAAAGTAAGATTGTTTGATACGGAGGGGTTAATAGATTTTATTTCTTCTACACAGCTCTGCGTGGTCAGGGATCTTTTCTTCTGATACTGGCGATTGGAAAATACATTCATTTATCCCCTTTAAAAGAAATCACTCTTAATCTACATCATTGCCTTATTTTCAAAGATAAGCAAAAATCATATTTTAGTCCTGTTTAACTCACTTTTTCAAATGTGGTTTTGCATTTTCTTTTATCAAAACCATTCCCAAGGGAAATTTTTAAATCAGTACAATAAAATTACCGTGCGGCCTTTTTCTAACTATAGTAAATGCAACAAGCCGCATTTTAAATAAATTAATTCTTTGTGGTGAGCAGCATGGCATTTCATTTATATCAGAATGTTTGCAAATGGTTCTCTAAATCCAGCCTTTGTGAGTGGCTGGAGTTGAGGATAGGATGGGGCCAGTGTCATTTGCAGCGTGGCCTCTTACTTCTCAATGTGGACAGCCCCCTTTGAGGGCTGCGTGAGACACTGATTCAGACATCCTTGAAGCAATCAAAATTCAGGGATCAAAAGGGGATGGGAAGCCGGGCGTGGTGGTGGCTCACGCTTGTAATCCCAGTACTTGGGAGGCTGAGACTGGAGGATCTCAGGTTCTCGGCCAGCCTCAGCTACTTAATGAGACCCTCCGCAACTTAGTGAGACCCTGTTTCAAAATAAAGAAAAAAAATAAGGCTGGGGGTGTAGCTTGGAGGTAGAATGCCCCTGGGTTCAATCCCCAGTACCACAAAAAAAAAAGAAAGGGATGGGATGGCTCCCTGTGCCCAGGGCCATGTCAAAGCCAGAGGAAGCAAGTGCCTGCTGTGTCTCCCCCGCACTGGGCCAGCAGTGCAGATCATTTCCATCCCCGTCGAGTTTGGGGTACCATAATAGGGAGGAGGAGCACAGCACTAGACTCTCAAAAAAGAGTAAGGTGTAACGTTGGAAGAAAACCAGCCAGGCATGGTGGCACACACTTGTAATCCCAGTACTTGGGAGGCTGAGACCAGAGGATCCGAGTTCATACCCAGCCTCAGCTACTTAGTGAGGCCCTCCGCAACTTAGTGAGACCCTGTTTCAAAATAAAGAATAAAAAATAGGGCTGGGGTTGTAGCTCGGAGGTAGAATGCCCCTGGGTTCAATCCCCAGTGCCAAAAAAAAAAGAAGAAAACCAGCACATATTTCTCTTCCTCCCCACCCCCCTCTCTCATTCTTTACCTGTTGCTTCTTCCTTTGAGAATAAATGCAGAGATGTTTGTTTTATAGACTAAGACATCTCCCACCTGTTCATTGTCAACAACTATGCATTCTGATAATCACATGACCTACCATTACTACTTGTGTGGACCTAGAGGTCTCAGAGCGAAGCCATTGCGTACTGTGCTTCTCGGAGGAGTTACCTGCAAGGGGTCTTTAGGGTACAGTCACATTCCTCAAAGAGTAGAGAACAAAGTATGGAGAGAGAGAAAAGGGACATGAAACGCCCCGCTCTGTAGCTTAATAATGAAATGCAGAAGGAGAGGCTCTCTCTGTTCTGTTGTCTTGATTTATAAAACCTTTAGGATCATTCCTAAGCAGATTCAGTCCAGCCTACTGTGGGATCGGCCACCCTGGAGAATGTGTGCTGTCAGCAACGAACACTGTCTCCAAGACTTTGTCATTTGCACTAATTTGAGCTTTGTTACATAACCTCTCTTTCCTCCTCTCCCCCTGACTTCTTTTTTTTTTTCCTCTTTTCTTTCTTTTTAAGCAATCCGTTCGCTTGATATCACTGTGCCAAAGATTATCCAGGTCATTCTTGTCCAGAAGTAACATGAGTGTTGCCAGAAGCGATGATACTCTGGTAAGCAAACCTGTTTGCCCTGGTGAGCTTGTTCCTTAGCTCTGTGTATTTAGAACGTTTACATTGTTCTGTTTGCTCAATAATCCAGAAAACCTGAAATCATGAAATGTCAGGCCAGTTTTTACTCCTATCCGGGTGGAGGATTGGGGCAGCTGATTTTATGTCTCTATGGTTTGATTTGATTGACCCTGTCCCCACTGCCACCCCCACTACTTCTAACTACTCCCGCACCATGCAGGCACACCCCACTTTAGGAAGAGAGGCTAAGCCAGTAGAAGAGGAAAGAGCTTATTCTATTCTGTATGAACTAAAGTGAGAGCCCTTAATTGCCACTGACATAGGAGAATCTTAGATCATAGTGGTACAAAAGGGGCAGATAGTCCCCACCCCTGCCTATACACATACCCCAGGTGTAACGCTGCTTGCTGGTGTGTCTCCTGGTAGACCAGAAGGCCAAACTCACTTGCTTAATTGGCACTGTATTGAGGCCCTGGAGGACAGCACCACAATTTACCACCCCTCAATTCAAAGTGAAACCTAATCACAGATTAGCTCTTCAGATATGACTAGACACATCTGAATTCAACAAGACTTTCCCCTGACAGTCAGACAACAGGGCTTTGTTAACTCTGGAGGTAAAGGGGACTCCGGAAAAGGCAGACACGGTAGTTCTGTGGGAACCACCCTGCCCTGTAACTGAATAGTCACTGTTTCCTGAGTGGACTTGGGGACTCCAAGGGCATGGATCACACCATGGCAGACACTAGCTAGCTCTCTCTCTCTCTTTTTTTTTTTTTTCCTGAAGGTAGTATGTTCACTGAGGCTTTAGCCTTGTGGAATTAAAAAAAAAAAAAAAGGAAGGAGAGAAGTGAGTTAGGAGGAGGGAGAAGGGAGAGGAAGAAGAGGGAGGTTTCCTTGGGAACAGTTTGAGAGCAACAATGAAATCAAGGGAAGGAGGACAACTGTGAATCCAAATAGGATAATGGAAATTGTAGTCATTCTGAATAATATTAGGAGAAAATACATGTATCACAGTGAGAAGTTTAGGGTAGGAGAGGGACTCAGAGTGGCATAGGAGCTCCAGGTAGGGAGATCCGCTCCTGGAGGCCAGACTCCCTCATCGTCTCCATGTTCTGCTAATCATGGGGGCGTGCGGGAGCACTCTGACTTAGCCATTCCATTTGCCCATTTCTCTTGACTTTCACCCTCATGCAAATAACTCCTAGTCATCAACTTGGATTGTAATAGAAAAGCTAAATTAATAACCTTCTTAAACATGCATTCTATATGCGTACTATTAAAACGCTTGTGGAGTTTACTTGGATTCGGATCTATAGAGAAGAGAAACAGTTCAGAGAAATGCTTTCTCCATTCTGCCTTCAAAGCAGACACAGTCAATGTGGATATGCCTTTCCAGATTTGAAATTTCAGTATCCATACCTCGATAAGTCCAGAAAATTCCTTTGGGATATTTTGAGTTCATTCCTTCATTGTAATGTACCACATCTTAGAAATATATTGTAAGAAAATTGATTAAGATGACAAAGAAAGATATAACAAATTTGTAGTTCAATATTCTCTAGTCATTTTTCCTTGGTTATTTAGAAATACATTCATTGTCCTTTATCTGGACTTTTTTAAATGTTTCTCCCTATTTATGGCCTAATATATATTACATATCTGTGACTAGCTATCGGAGAATTTTGCCATGTAATCTTAGACCTAGAGTAGGAAGACATTCAAGTGATTAAAAAATAATGATAACCCTGTAATTGGAAAAATTGCAAATTGAGACTATCTTATCCAAAGGTACCATTCCCTTGGTTCTATGGTTTTTCTTTTTACTTCTCCAGGAAGCGAGTTTGTGTTACACCTGAAATTCTCCATGGTGTTTTCTGAGACTATGTTTTGACAGATTCCTACAATAAACACAAAGGGTTATTTGTCATCATTGTTCAAAGTCTGAATCCTGAAAGCTGTTGTTGCTGTCTGGGTTACAATGCAGGTGGCAGTAGGCTCAGGTAAATAGTAGATGGTGTTAGTTTGCAACATGGAAAGGGCAGAAAGTCACCTCCCAGTTCCCTTCGTGTCTATGCAGATTAGGGAGTTACAAGGCTTACTTTCCTCTGAATGCTCCCTTAACAAGTGAGAACAGCTATCTCTTATGTTGATAAGAGAGTCATGACCAGCAAACTAACCCTCTGTCCTCATCTCTCTCAAGGATGAGGAAGACTCCTTTGTGATGAAAGCCATCATCCATGCCATCAATGATGACAATGTCCCAGGCCTGCAGCACCTTCTGGGCTCTTTGTCCAACTACGATGTTAACCAACCCAACAAGGTCTGATTCTCTTCTGCCAAGGGTGGTGGAGGGGTGGACTCTAAGTTTGGAAAGACCCTAGCTGCTTCTCCCTTCCAACTGGAAACTCCATACTACGGTGGGGGGGGGGGGATCATGTATGTTTAGAGCAATTTGAGTTGCAAATAAGGTCTATTTGCATTAAGGACCTTCTGTCATTCCCCTCTTGCACCTCTACCCATGGAATTTTGGATCTTCTCATCCTGCAAACTACAATGCCACCTTTGATTCTGAATCAGAAAGATGAAGGGATGTTTGTCCTTCTGACTTTCTTCCCTTCCCGTCAAGCTCTATGTCCACTGAGACCTGGGAAGGTGTGTGGGGACAACAGCAATAGTTTGGCCTTTTCCTTTCCTACCAAACCTGAAAAATCATATATTTTCCTTCTTACCTATTCCAGCATGGAACACCTCCTTTACTCATTGCTGCTGGCTGTGGGAATATCCAAATACTACAGTTACTCATAAAAAGAGGCTCAAGAATCGATGTCCAGGATAAGGTCATAATTCTGTTTTGTTGAAAATGATTTTAATTTTTAAAGTATTTTCACATGTTTCCTAATCATGGGGGTAGTAGAGGAAATAAATGTATATCCTGATTCATTTCTCAGTGTCCTGTAACGTAAGATGAACCGCTTGAATAGCCTGTGCGGTCTGCCACATATGTCAGGAGAAGGCACGCATGTATCCTCCCCTTAGCCCTGTAGCAAGTGTCAGCATTTCTTTGTACCTGCCCCAAATTTTGCTCCTTGCTGAGCCCATTTACCCAACAGTGTTAAATCTCACATTTGGAAAAAAAATTTTTTTTCATTCTCCAGTTAATCTAGTTAGAAATGCATTTGCCTGCATGTTTATTGGAGCAACTGAATAAAGATGATATACAGTTTGAGGTGTAGATCACATTTGAAGTGTAGACACAATTGAATAACAGTTGATCATCATTACAGTAGATCTTTGGTCAGCTTCCATAAAATTTCAACAGAGCTGTAAATGGATTGGATTTGGCCCTTTACGATACAATCGACTGTGCCTATCCATGAGTTCTTATCCACAGATTCAACCAACTGTGGATCGAAAATATTTGGAAAAAATACTTCCAGAAAGGGTTTTTGTCATTATTCTCCAAACAATACAGTATAAAAACATTCAAATGGCATTTATACCTTATTATTATATATAAGCTAGAGGGAATTTAAAGTATATGGGAGGATGTATGCAGGTTATATGCAAATATTATACCATTTTATGTTAGGGACTTGGGCATCCATGGATTTTGGTATCTGTAGAGAATCCTGGAACCAATCCCATGTAGACACTGAGGGCTGACTGTATAAAGAATTCTAACCAGAGGTTGAAATGAGGGTTTAAAAAAAGAAAAACAAGTTTTTTACTTTGAAATAATTTTAGATTTTTGAAAACCATTGGGAGGACAGTACAGAGAGCTCCCTTATACCCTCCACTCCTTGATCCATAATGTTAACACCTTATGTAACCATAGTGCTGTTGTCATGACTATGAAATTGGACGGGGGGGTTATCCCTCTTGGAAGTGGCGCCTTTGGGGTTTATCATCACACAGGGAAGTAAATATAGTCATTCTGAGGGACATGCATTTGAATCTGTTGGCTGTCTACAAGTTTGACCCGACATCAGTTTTCACACAGGGTGGATCCAATGCCATCTACTGGGCTTCTCGTCATGGCCACGTGGATACTTTGAAGTTTCTCAATGAGAACAAATGCCCTTTGGATGTGAAAGACAAGGTGAGCCCCCTCTTCTTAGCAGAGACAGGCGGAAGTAATAAAAGGATGCATTTGAGTGTTGGCACATCTCATGCATCAAGACCCAAAGAATAAGGATTCAGGGCCAGAATTCTGCAGAGAATTTAAGGTGGAAGTTTCTTTTTGCCTGTGGCTTTACCTAATATTAAAATCTGTCTTGAACTGAAATCTACGAGGTAGTTGCCATAACATGCAAGCAGTGAATTATCTTCCTCATAACATGAACGCTCGGGGTTCCAGTAGGAAGACAATCAGACAAAGACCTGAGTGCTGATTTTCTGACTTGCTTTGTGCTTTTAAGCAAAGCTCTACTATTCTTTTCCTCTTCAAAGTGGCTGACAGTGCTGACCTTACAATTACTGGCACTAGAAGATTAATGAATGTACATAAAGTAAGGTTCTGGGGAGAAGGGGAATAGGTGTCAGTAAAGTTTTTGATTTATCAAGGTACCTTACTTTAATAGATGTTGTTTTATTCAGTCTGTACAACAATCCTATTAATTAATTGGCAGTGCCGGAACCTTACTGAATCTAGGATTCCTACCTTCTCATTCATTTCTTATTTTACTACACAACACCTCTTTGCTTCCAGTTTGTAGACAAATTTGTTGTCTATAATCAAGGCTTCCACACACAGTTGCCTGGTTTGTGTACTGCCCCATATCTAAGGGATGGCATTCACACCAAAGACACTGTTAGTCAGTTTTCTGCCACTGTGACAAAATACCTGATCAATCAACTTAAAAGGAAGAAAGGTTTATTTTGGCTCATAGTTTTATTCCATGGTCAGTTGGCTTCATTGCTCTTGGGTCTGTGGTGGGGCTGTTTTAGTCAGCTTTTCCACCTCAGTGACAAAAACACCTGACTAGCACAATGTAGAAGAAGAAAGATTTATTCTGGCTCACTGTCTCCGAGGTTCAGTCTATAGTCGGCCAGCGCTAAGGCAGAAAGTGTGGTGGTGAGGCATGTGAAAGGACTCTTAGTCATGTCAGCCCAAAGCAAGAAAGCAAGAGGAGGCGATCTGGGGATATATATAGTCCCCAAGCCCCCACCCCCCAGAGACCCACCTCCTGAAGCCATATCCCGCCTCTGAACCTGTCTGCATTGGAGACTGTGCCTTTAACACATGAATCTTTGGGGGGAACATTTCAGACCCAAACCATAACAGAGACCAAACATCATGGTGGGGAGCACATGATGGAACAAATTTGCTTACTTCGTGGAGCTCAGGAAGCAAAGAGAAAGAGAGAGGAAGGGTGTAGGGCCTCAACACCCCCTTCAAAGGTACTCCCCCAGTGACCTAACTTCCTCCCTCTAGGCCCCACCTCCTGAAAGTTCCACCACCTCCAAGTAGCACCACAGGCCAATGACCCAGCCTTCAGCATAATGGCCTTTGGGAGAGATTTAAGATCCAAACCACAACACACATATTTATTACTTCAGTTTACTGGCAGTTGGCAATAAAATACTTTGTCTTTTTTAGTTTATTCTGACAGTTTGGGTGGGCAGATGTAAGTACAATATCTTAAAGCAGTTGCGGTTGTCATTAATGCACAGAAAGTTGTTGTATTAGCAAACGGTGATGTTCTTTAATCTTTAAAATCTCTGAGAATGTAAGAAATAAATTTCTAAGCATAGGCAGGCAATGAAACCATAAACATGTTAATAAATAGGACCGTACATTTAAATCATTACTGTGTGATGAACCTAATATTTAAAAAGGAATTTTGTGGTTTTAAGAACATCAAAGCGCTAGAAGCATGTGTATATAAAGAAGGTTCTGCACAGCTGTGATGGAAAAGGAAGCCATTCTCACGGAGCCCTTGACACTTGGGGTTTTCTTTCTAAAAGGACAAGCCAGGCACCGGGATTGCACAGCTGCCTGGTGGGCCCTCCACCCCAGCTCCCTGACTTAGTCTCCTGGGGCATCTGCCTGAGGGAGGAGGTGGCACCAAGGGAGGGCATGGACCAGCCTGGGGGTGGACTTTGCCTGCTGGTCTCCACAGTCTGCTCACAGAGGTGTCTCAGAATCATCAGCCCCGTTTCTTTTGCAGTCTGGAGAGACAGCCCTGCATGTGGCAGCTCGCTACGGCCACGCCGATGTGGTTCAGTTACTGTGCAGCTTCGGCTCTCATCCCAATATCCAGGACAAGGTGGGTCATGGTCACCGCTGTGCTCACTCCCTTCTGCTCTCTGCATCGCTGTGGGGTCCTTTGGCATTTCATCTGAGTTAACTTTCTTGGCATTCGTGATAGAGGGCAGACCGTCATCAGAAGCATTCTCTAATGTGTAGTTGTTAATGCGAGGTTCAGTTCTAACCACTTTATTCGTTCATTTAATCCTCTGGACAACCCTGTGAGCTGCGTTGCTGTCATCTTCACCCTCATTTTACAGGTGAGGAAACTGAACGAGAGAAAAGTCCCATAACTTGCTCAAGCTTTCCTAAGTCACCGAGCCAGGGCTCGAACCCATGCAGTCCAGTTTCAGAGTTCGCGTCTGTAACCCCTACACTATAATGGCCTCTCACTCACGGGTGTGTGTCTAATGATATTGAGCATGAAGATGCCAACAGCACAGCCCTCGCAGACCCCAGGCCAGCCCTTTCCTTCAGGAGTTAAAGCATGGTTACCTTGATTGCTTCCTCGCCCAAGCGAGCATGCCGCGTGACTAGTCTCTGTGTTAGATACATGACAGAAATCTTGAGGCATGAGGACGGTTAATGGAATCCTTACTCAGAGCAATGCTCTCCCACTATTGATAGCTTCAGATGAAGTAAAGGAAGGCACTTTTACAAGGAAGAGGCTGGAAGTCCACTCACACCAAGACTCTCTTGTTCAGAACAGCGGAGCCGGTGGTTCCAGTGGGCTCCCGAAAGTCAATTGTCAGTAATACGCTGAGAAAGTCACATCTGTCCAACACACGAGTGTCGAGCAAAGAAAACTGACGGAGGCGAGACATCGTGTCTGCCTCGTCATGGTGGCAGCTCACACCAGTGCCATGATTTCAGATTCACTTTGCCCTGATAGCTGGAAGCTCTTTCCCTGCACTGTGTTGACTTCACTTTGCTACTGAATTCGACGGGGGCTCTCACCATGCCTCGCGCTTGCTCTCATACTCTCATTTACTTTCTCTCCCTGGGCAGGAAGAAGAGACCCCGCTGCACTGTGCTGCCTGGCACGGCTATTACCCTGTGGCCAAAGCCCTTTGCGAAGCAGGCTGTAATGTGAACATCAAGAACCGAGAAGGAGAGACGCCCCTCCTGACAGCCTCCGCCAGGGGCTACCACGACATCGTGGAGTGTCTAGCTGAGCACGGAGCTGACCTCAATGCCTCGGACAAGGTGCATTATGGGAGAAGTGATCTGGGGGGCTAGAGAGACCACAAGACTCCTCAGTGGGTTTTCATGAGATAACAGGCTCTTGAAGGTAACAGCTTGCAATTATCTTTTCTCATCTGTGTCCCAAAGATTCTGTGAACTTTTCTAGATTCTGTTTAACAATTAAAAATCATTTCTGAGCCGGGCGTGGTGGTGCACGCTTGTAATCCCAGTACTTGGGAGGCGGAGACCAGAGGATCCGGATTCGCGGCCAGCCTCAGCTATGTAGTGAGGCCCTCCGCAACTTCACGAGACCCTGTTTCAAAGTAAAGGATAAAAAATAGGGCCGGGGGTATGCCCCTGGGTTCAATCCCTGGTACCGCAAAAAAAAAAAAAATCATTTGTGACATGTAACAATTTATGAATTAGTCAAACCATTTTAATTTAATGTTTCTTATTTTGGGCCAGCTACAGTGTTGATCACTGACTCCCAGACAATCTTCATTGAGTTCTAAAAACTGGCAACGCACTCTTATTTTTTAGGAAAACAAAGACATAAGTGGTTTATTGACTTCTAGCACCTGCTATTTTGTTAAAAGACAACGAGCCATCCTTATTTGTCTGGAATTTCAGTTCTGGACCAGGTGTTCCCTTTTTAACTAAGCAAATTCAGCATAATCTGCATTTATTATGAACTTGTCTTTAAAATGAGGCTGTGATGTGGCTGTATATAGTTAGATTTGAATGCTGTAGTTAGTTTAGTAACTGACATTTGTGAAGTGTCGTCTTGGTACAGAGCAGTGGTTTTCAGCTGGGGCAACTCTGCCCCAAGGGGACTTTCCAGAAGGTCTGGAGACATATTTTGTTTGCCACACCTGGGGTGGGGGTTGCTACTGGCATCTAGTAGATGCAGACCAAGGCTGCTGCTGAGCATCCTACCTACAGCTCACAGGGGCCCCACAACAGAGAATTATCCAGCCCCAGACAACAGTCATACTGAAGTAGAGAAATTCCGGTACAGAGAGTTATAGAAATGTTTCCAAACTCTCTAACTGGTTCCTAAAACTCAGCACGTCTATTCACCAGGGATTCTATAATAGGTGGAATGAATTCCCAGGTTGGTTTTCGTGGGATGCAGAGGTTAAGCAAGTTATATCTGCTTCTCATACATATGACAGCCCTCGAGCAAATTATTTCTCACCAATTTCTCGGTTTTTCTTGGTGTAAAATAAAATGACAGGCACCCTATTTAGGAAACCAGTAAGTATCGCTGGGCAAATGTTTTCAAAGTGTTTTTCAGATACTTTGATTGATCAGGTCATTGAAGTACCAATAATTGCTTATGCTTCATAAATTCAGAGACAAAGAGAAGTGTAGGTTCTTTCTATCTGATTGCACTGCCCAAGCCTAAATTCATCAAGCTGACAATCAGCTTAGTCTGGGATTATTCAGAGTGGAACAGATGCAGGCTCCCCCACCCTTCTAGAGTAGAGGTCATGACTTTTTAGGTCCTCCTTTAGGCTTTGTAGTAATGATCCTGTTGCCAGTTAAGCCTCACCCAGTGGTGGAGACCAAGGCCACCTGCCCGAGGGAAAAACACTCATGGTCCTGGGTTTGCTTCCAGGATGGACACATTGCCCTTCATCTTGCTGTAAGGCGGTGTCAGATGGAGGTCATCAAAACTCTCCTCAGCCAAGGGTGTTCTGTCGATTTCCAAGACAGACATGGCAACACCCCCCTCCACGTGGCCTGCAAGGATGGCAACGTGCCTATCGTGGTGGCCCTCTGTGAGGCGAACTGCAATTTGGACATCTCAAACAAGGTAAGTGTGGAGGACGAGATCCCTACAGATTCTACCTGTGTCTCTTCATCTACCTGCTTCTGGGTTTTGGCCAAGTTTCTGCTTGTTTCCCTTCATTGGGAAAAGTGAATGTCTCTCCTATGAACAATGTATTTTACATGTGTCTTTTGAATAATTTCCTACAGTAACAGAAAATTATTGCATTAACAAGGGTCTCTTGCCTAGCCTGGCTTCCCACTAATGGTCATCCTGAGTCTGTGTGTGTGAGTTTTAGACAGCTTTTTCATTGCAGTGGCCATAATACCTGACAAGCACAACTTAGAGGAAGAAAGGTTAATTTGGGGCTCACAGTTTAAGAGGTCAGTCCATGATCAGCTGGCTCTAAGGCAGGAACTGTGGTGGCAGTGCTAATTTAGGGCATGGCAGAGGAGAAACAGCCACTCTTGACTCATGGTGGCCAGGAAGCACAGAGAGAGAGGAGGGTGACAGGGACAGATACAGTCTCCAGAGGTCATGACCCCAGTGCTCCACCTCATTCATCCATGCCCCAGCTCCAAACCTGGCTGCATAGCCTAACACATGAGCTTCTCTGGGAGGCATTTTATATATAACTGTGTGTGTTTGTGTGTGTGCGCACGCACATGTGCTCCTGTAGAGGAACCAGAGAACATGGAATGAAATTATGGCATGTTTTCTGAAGCACTAAGTCTTCAGGAAATACCTGATTATATTATGATTTGATCAAGGTTCCTGGTACCATATATGTATATCATTCTCCATTGAAAGTTTTATGGCCAAAAGTTCCTAATGCATGTGTGTGTGTGTGTGTGTGTGTAGTAAATTTTTTAAGACCAAGGGGATGCTATCATCTGGTCAATAATAAAGAAATGAAAATAACAAATTTTGTGTGTCTAGGTTCCTAACCAATCCCATATGCTGATTTCTAGAGGATACCCGCCATCTCCCCTTTCCCCTAAGGCCCATCTAGATTACCAAATAAGATAGAACAGTTGTGGTTCATGTGGTTTTAGCCCTGCAACTGAATGAAAGACAAGCACCATTCTCTATGATTATGTTAAAACCAAAGTCTACATGGAATTGATCTTTTTAATTACAGGAAGTATTTGTTCATAAGTGCCACAGACAACAGGATTTTGTTATAATTTGTTGAGGTAAAGAATTAATATCTAAAGCCGGGCATGGTGGCGCACGCTTGTAATCCCAGTACTTTGGGAGGCAGAGACCGGAGGATCCGGGTTTGCGGCCAGTCTCAGCTCTCTCTCTCTTTCTCTCTGTCTCTCTCTCTCTCTCTGTCTCTCTCTCTCTCTCTACCTAGTGAGGCCCTCCACAACTTCGTGAGACCCAGTTTCAAAATAAAGTATAAAAAAATAGGGCCGGGGGTGTAGCGCAGAGGTAGAACGCCCCTGGGTTCAATCCCCGGAAC
>PVJS01016910.1:0-36858 GCA_004027185.1 Glis glis
TATACTATCTATAAATACATAATATATATACTATATATATACATATATATTAATAAGTTAGACTAGGACAAAGACTTTTTTTATTTTTCAGGAAAATAAGGCAGCAAGGTGGATTATCAGGCAATCTCTCTTTATCATTAGATTTGTTCTCTTTGTTCTCAAGTATTTACCTGCATCCAAATGAAATTTTTGGAGTTAATAACTACAGGTTTAATGATTGCAGGCTAAGAGCTATAACTTGGAAGTTATTATTTGTATCTAAATTTTTCCTTCTTATCAGTTATGCTGGAGTGCTATTTTCTACTCAGCAATCAAGAAGAACAAAATAATGTCATTTTCAGGAAAATGGAAGGACCTGGAGAACATTATGCTAAGTGAGATTAGTCAGTCACAGAAAGTGAAAGGTCATATGTTTTCTCTCATGCGGAAGCCAAGGAGTAATCAGGATCCCAGAGGGACTTCAGATAATGGAGGAGAAACTCCAGTGGAGCCAGGGAGGTGGTCTGGGGAACGGGGGAGGGAGAGGGAGGATCAGTGAAGGAATCACTTCCCTGGACATTATGTACACATGTGAGAAGACCCTGGATGGGGAGGGGGGATCGGGGAAGGAGCTGGGGTAAAGTCCACCAAGTGCTGTGTGCGTGTATGTCACTATCAACATGAACTACATTATGATGTGAGACTATAATGCACCAATAAAAGTATAAATTTTTCCCCAAAGAACCGGCTTTTGGTTTTATTAATGTTCTCTGTAGATTTCTTCATTGATTTTTGTCTTTGTTTTTATTACTTTTTTGATTTGCTGTTTTATTATTGTTCTAATTTTGTGTGTCGAGCCCTTTGCTTATTAGTTTTTAATAGGTATATTTGAACTATAAACTTATCTCTAAAAATGCTTTAGTCATTCCCCTAGATATTTCAACATGTATTTTCAATGATGATAAATTCTAAATATTTCCCACTTCATTTACTTTTTAATCCAAATATTTTTAGTAGAATGAGATTTAGTTTCCAGACATACAGACTTTTTTTTTAAAAAAGCTAAGCTCTCATTATTAATTTCTGTAATTCATGCATGGTAGTCTGAGAACATAATGTCTGTTAAATGGAGTCTGTGGAATTTATCAAGGTTTCCTTTGTAATATAGAACACACATATGTATTATATATATAAATATTTTCATAATAGTGTGTATTTTATTTCTCAAGTGTGGAGTTCTGTGTATCTAGTTGTCTGAATTGACTAATTTGTATCACTTGGCTCTATTTGCATCTCTGTTTATTTAGTATATATTTAAGCTATTGATTTCTGAAAGAGGAGTGCTATAATTGTTGAGTTCTTTAAATCTTTCTCCAGGTGCATGAGTCATGGTTGCCTAATATATTTTAAGGCAACATATTTCTTCTATGTGAAAGCTATATTTTATTTTTATTTTTACTTATTTTATTTTTTTTGCGGTACTGGTGATTGAACCCAGGGGCATTCTACCTCCATGCTATACCCCCGGCCCTATTTTTTATACTTTATTTTGAAACCAGGTCTCATGAAGTTGTGGAGGGCCTCACTAAGGAGAGAGAGAGAGAGAAAGAGAGAGAGAGAGAGAGAGAGAGAGAGAGAGAGAGAGATGAGGCTGGCTGCGAACCCAGATCCTCCGGTCTCCGCCTCCCAAAGTACTGGGATTACAAGCGTGTGCCTCCACGCCCGGCTTATATTTTATTTTTTAAACAATCTATGACATCTCTTTTCTCCAATGTGTGTGTGTGTGTGTGTGTGTGTGTGTGTGTGTGTGTGTGTTATTGCCACCGGCTATATATTTTCAGATATTAAAATTGTCACCACAGCTTTCTTTTGGTATGAGTTTGCCTGGGTATCTGTTTTCATCTTAACCCTCCATCCACATCCTTTGGTTTTGGTTTTCTGTGTTTCCTCTTTTAGATAATATTGCCAGTTCTTGCTTTTTTTTTTCTTGGTACTGGGGATTGAACCCAGGGACATTCTACCTCTGACCTACAGCCCCAGTCCTTTTTATTTTTTGCCTTGAAACACGGTCTTTCTAGGTTGCTGAGAGTCTTACTGAGTTGCTGAGGCTGGCCTCAAACCTTCCATCTTCCTGTCTTAGCCTCCCAAGAACTGTGATTACAAGTGTGCATCCCCCCGCCCAACTCAGTTCTTGATTTTTGAAATAACTTTTACTGCGAAATATAACAGGCATACGGAGAAATGTACAAAACAAATTTGAGCAGCTTGTGATTTTTCACAAAATCTTTCAACTCCTACTTGAGTCAAGAAATAGAATCCTTTTGGGACCCCTGAGTCTCCTTTCGTACCCCTTCCATGATCCCTGACATCTCCCCAGAGCTCACCCCTCCTCTCTTTCCTGCCACTTGCAGTCATTGTGTGGTCCTTGGATTCCTTTATGATGTGTGACCCAACTACACTTCCCTAAACAGTGTCACCTAGTTTTGCCTCTCTTATTATTTTACATAAATGGAATCATACAGTTTATATTCTTTTGTGCCTGGCCTCTTTCTCTCAATGTTATGTCACTGTGGATACAAATTGTTTTTTTTTCTTTTTATTGCTAAGCAGTTCATTGTATGATTTATAACAATTTATTTATTCATTTTCCTGTTGATGGACTTTTGGGTTTTGTAACATTCTGGCTATTATTAATAAAGCTGTGAGAAACATTCTTGTACATATTTTCAGTGTGTAAGAGTAAAGTTTAGAAGGCATAGACTATGTATGTCATCAACTTTAGCAGATATCCTTCCTTCCTTTCTCCTTCCTTCTCTCTTTCTTTCTTTCATTTTTTTTTTTTTTGTGGTACTGGGGATTGAACTCAGGGGCATTCTAACTCTGAGCTCTGTTTTATTTTTTATTTTGAAACAGGGTCTCACTAAATTGCTGAGGGCCTCACTAAGTTGCTGAGGCTGGCTTTGAACCTGCGATCCTCCTGTCTCAGCCTCCCAAGTACTGGAATTATAGGCGTGCACCGCCACACTGGGCTCCCAGTAGCTTTTCATCCACTGGTCTAGAGCCTTGGTGTCCCGGGCTTCTCCTTCTCCACATGATGTCTCATTCTCCTGGGCCTGCCTCTGAGGCATGCCTCTTTTTTTTTTCGGTACCAGGGATTGAACCCAGGGGCGTTCTACCTCCGCGTTACACCCCCGGCCCTATTTTTTATACTTTATTTTGAGACCGGGTCTCACGAAGTTGCGGAGGGCCTTACTAAGTAGAGAGAGAGAGAGAGACAGGGAGAGAGAGAGAGAGAGAGAGAGAGAGAGAGAGCTGAGGCTGGCCGCGAACCCGGATCCTCCCGGTCTCCGCCTCCCAAAGTACTGGGATTACAAGCGTGCGCCACCATGCCGGCTGAGGCATGCCTCTTAAAGCATAGCACTTCCAGGGCACTTGGACTTTGTACATGTCATTCAAGCTTCTGTTAGAGCACGTGTTCTTCTTTCAGATATAAAATCCTTTGAGCCAAGCTGGGCATGGTGGCACACACCTGTAGTCCCAGCTACTCAGGAGGTTGAGGCAGGAGGATCTCTTGAGCCCAGGAATTCGGGGCCATCCTGGATAACATAGTGAGACCCCTTGTCAAAATATAGAAATAAAACCCTATGAGCTTGAGTCCATGATGTCATATAAATTGCAATTATACATACCCATTTAATTAAAAAATAATTTCTAATTTAAAATTTTGACATAACCAGATTTTAACACTATGGGGTAGAGAGAGGGGAAAAAATAGACGATTGTTTGTATTTTGTGGTGGCCGACTTTTACTTCTGAGGTCAGGTGGGTGATCTGGGGCAGGGGCAGAGTGCGTGTGTCAGTGGAAGGTGTGGAGGAAGCAGCGTGTAGGCGATGTGCAAGAGAGAAAGCGAGTGTGCGATGAACAGTGGGTGGACCACAGGAAGCTGGCTGGAAAAAAAAAAGTCTTGGGCTTTGTCGAATTAAAAGCAAAAATAAAGCAACCCATAGACAGATGGAAAATCTTACCCATAAAGTCATCAAAGAGGTGGAAACAAAAAATAAGCATACGTGTTCAGGGAAAGGTGAACTACAGTGGTTGCCCAATTATAATCTGCTCTATAATTTTTGTATTACCTTTCAGGGCTTTATTCAGTAAGATAGTCTAATTAGAGAAACAAGTAAAAGAGCAAACGCTTACTTGAGAAACAAATGCAAAATGTTCTTTTGTAAAATTTAGACTTCTGTGTTGATGATTCTAGTAGTTTAAAAAATGCTGTATTGAGCTAGAATGGTGAATTACAGAATAAAAAGACTGCAGTCTTTATTCTCCAGCTAAGTATTGTACTTCCATGCTGTTCCACTAGGTGTCTCTTGGCATACATGTTATGATTCCAGAGAAAACCAATCTATCCCTGAAGGCATTGCCTTATGTGGATTGTATTGAAAAGAAAAAAAGAAAAGAAAAAAATTCTCAATTTTAGAAGTACTTCAGAATGACTTTAACAGAACGGTTCTTCCTAAAGAATAAAAAGATGTGCCTTGGCGACATCTCTCGCTCTTGCTTTGGAAATGTAGGACACGTGACCCGCAATTGTCAGCTAAGGCACAATTAGGTCCCTGTGCCCGCATTGTTAGCAGGGTGATAGTGGCGAAGACTTAGACTCAGTAGTGGGCCCAGTTAACATCCCAACCTGGAAATTAGCCCCACATTATTTCTGAATGAAGCTTCAGCAAGGATGTGCAATTCTAAAACAAGCTGTGTTTAGCTTTCCGGGGCCTTTTTCTACCCTGTGATCAGACCCTTCATACCACCCAGTTGTAGCTGATCTGTGATGTCACATGTAGCTCTTTGGGCATTCACATTTAACTGTGGGTCACATTAGGCACCTTCTGAATTGTCTACATTTGGCAAGTAGCCTACTCACCCTAAGTCATCATAAGTTGAGGCAGGGTTAATATAAGCCAACAGATTTTGATTAGGCATCTACTATATGTGGCACAGGATATCTATAAGAATGATTGGATTCTTTATTTCTGTAAATATGTACTAGGGATTGAACTCAGGGGAGTTCTACCTATTTAGTTTTTATTTTGAAACAGGGCCTCATTAAGTTGCTGAGAGTCTCACTAAGTTGATGAGACGAACCTGTGAACCTCCTCTCTCAGCCTCCCGATTACTGGGATTACAGGTGTGCACCACCATGCCTAGCATGTAAGGGCATATTAAAACTTACTGTTGGCAGGAAAACTAAGCATGCCGACGTGGAGAGGAAGAAAAGATAAAGAAGATTATAAGAGACGGCACTGCTGATGACTAAAGAGCCCTAAGCTTGGAGTTTGAAGATCTGAATTCAAATTCCGTCTCTATAGCTCCACCTGCTCAGTATGCCAGTTTCTTCATTTGGAAAAGCGTAGGTCATATTACTGTACAGAGTTGCTGCAAAGACTGAAAACAGTGGGCCACAGCTCTGCCAAGTACCGTTCCAAGAGCCTCCAGGAACAGTTGCAGCTTTCCCATGATCATGCAGAGCAGCTTAGTCCCGTAGGGTCTCTACCTTTCCCGTCGGACTGGGCCTGGAGCACTACCTTTGCAAAATTAGAAAGCCCATTAGACTGATATTTCCTAATCAAAGAGCTAGCCAGACAAAAGAAGAATTTTGGCTCCAGTTCCAGAGCCAAGTGTGCAAGCTGCTGACAGCTTTTATATTCCCTTTTCTCTTTTTTTGGCCTCCTCCCAGCCAGTGATGGTCCTGCTGCAGAGGCCCCTGCTACATGGGGGATAGCTGTTCACTTTGGAGGAAAGAGTGTGGAGTCGGACATTGTTTGGCAAGGCCTAATTAAAGTGATTGGCTGCCTCGGAGCAGTGTACACACTGGCTGGATTTCACCAAGAAGAAAAAAATACTATTTTCCATAGAGAGAAAGCATGATTATTATTTATATGAGAAATCGAGGGATGCAAATAGCAGAAAGGCGAGGGCCATCCTTTGCCATGCTTGACTGGCCTAGCTTAGAGCACTGCGTCTGGTCCTTCCCCCACAGGCCCCGGTGAGCTTAGGAATCAGATGTTGTTACGTTGGGGTACCCTGGTAGAGACCTGGTAGGACCCAGGGTGTGTTCATGGGGCAGATTATAATAGGCCTGATAACTAATACCTTGCTTAGGGGTTATGAATGCATCTCGTGGCCTCCTCATGGGCCCGGTGCCCCTTTCCTTACATGATGTAGAGCTTGGGGCCAGTGTAAACCTTTGACAACACTGACTCAGTTTCCATCCTAAATCCTCAAAATTAGACCTATGCACAAAGTTTGGATCTTAGAATAACTGGCTCCTAGAAGTTCTTTGGATCTGAAGCTGGTGTGGTAGATGTGCCTACGGGTTTTGTCTGCACTGGCGAGCAAAGGCTGCCCCTAGGGTAGGTGTGGGCATATGTGTGTATGTGTTTGGGTTATGGGGGTGAGAGTGCCAATATCAATAATTGTAGCCACTGAAAGTCATCCTGTCAGCCCTATTTTGGAGGGCCAGCAGAATTATAACTCACCATGCTGGTGGCATGGAACTTAAGACCACCACGAGACAAAGAAAACCCCATACAATGAACTGCAGTGCTTTTGGAGCATCTGGTCGACCCCAGACCCTGGCAAAGGGAGTAGTGTGCCTGCCCAGGCCAGGGCTGTGCTCTGTGTGCATGGAGAGGTCTCTGTTGGGGTACAGCCTGTGGCAGACCCTGACTTGCTCTAGCCTAAGGGCTTGCTGTGGATGTAGACCATGATCTTAGAAGTTTGAGGTTCTGGAAGCCTGCAGAAGGACAGGAAACCCTTGTCACCGAGCAATTCCTGGGAGCTTCATGCCTCCCAGAGGGGCAGGGCCAAGAGCCATTTGCAGTTGGTAGACTCTTCCAGGAGATAAAAGAGGCAGCTTGTTGGAGGTCTCTTGCGTTTTGCCACTTGGCTATTACTGTGGTAAAATGGTTGGCAGGGAGCCAAGATTGATACTGACTGGAAGACGGTTTGCAGCTCCCTTCGATTCGTGGATTTTGTGTATCTGAGCCTTGACTGTCAGGACTGACAGCTTCTGTGGAATTGCATGGAGGAGAAGGAAAGACGCCTGCCAATCTCCTCAAATGATGTATTCCAGGATCTTAATGGTGTTGAAAATAAAGTAATTTTAAGCATCACAGTTTCTCTGTTTTAAAAAAAAAGCTGTGGTTCTTAAAACCATCTGTCAATTCATTGTCAAGGTGGAGAGAGCAGAAAAGAAATGCAGCAAAATGAGTCGAAAAGATAATAAAAAAGGGAATTTTCTGAAGTGGAAAAATGGATTGAAATCAGAATGATAGTTAGAGTTTATCTTTTTTTATTTTTGCGGTACCGGGGATTGAACGCAGGGGCATTCTACCTTCGCGTTACGCCCCCGGCCCTATTTTTTATACTTTATTTTGAGACTGGGTCTCACGAAATTGCGGAGGGCCTCACTAAGTAGAGAGAGAGAGAGATACAGGGAGAGAGAGAGAGAGAGAGAGAGGGAGAGAGAGAGAGCGAGCTGAGGCTGGCCGCGAACCCGGATCCTCCGGTCTCCGCCTCCCAAAGTACTGGGATTACAAGCGTGCCCCACCACGCCCGGCTAGAGTTTATCTTAAACAGAACAAGCTTGGAGTAATTTGGATAAGACTATCTTCCCCTTCGTAAGTTCCCTGGAGAAAGGCACAAGCCCAAGCCAGCCCCTGCCCTACACATCAGCGTGCGCAGGCTGATGGAAAAGCCATCTTCCATTTTGCTTCCTTCCCTCCTGCTCCGCCTTGACAAGAGAAATCTCCTGCTAATTGGTGAAATGAATGCATTATTTCATGTCCCTTGCTTTTAGTCAAGGTGAATGTTCTCTTCTGCTCTCTGTGGCACTGCTACAGTAGACTGTCCTTTAGCAACAGCTGGCTGCTTAGGAGCAGCTCTCCTTGCCAGCTAAATGTGCATGTTGCTTCCACATGTATTACATGCGTTCTGCTCAGGAGCAGCTAACGCACACGGCTTCCATGTATATCACATGGTTTTTGATGACTGAGACTTCTGCTCCCAGCATGACTGATGTTTTACGTTTCCTCTTTAGCTCTAATTTCTGAATCAACAATAGTACACATTGTTTTTCTACTTCTGTGGACTTTCTACAAACCCATTTATTACTCCGATAATGTCTTGTCAAAGGCTAACATTGGAATTTTAGAAGATAAGCAAGCTATGAATTAATCTGTGGGGTTTTGAAATTTTAGTTCAGTGATGTTGTTTTCACTTAAAGCTCTGGGAGAAAGAGAATAAACCCAGCCCATATTTTACTTCAATTGGAAAACCCCTCTTTAAGTCACTATAATCTCCTTTTTAAAAAATGTTAAAACATTAGGCATGGTGCTTATTTTGCTGTAGAATTCCAAAGATTATAATGTCTATTAGGGAATAAACAGGACAGCTGCTTTTGGATCAATTGAACCTATACATTCCTTTAATAAAAAAACCCTTTTTTGTAAGTTCTCAAAAATACCAATTATACTAGCCTTCTTTATCAATACAATGTTTGTCACATAGTGATGTTCTTGATTTATTTTCTGGTTATAAGATGATACAGAACCAGCTGAGTATGGTGGTACACTCCTGTAATCCCAGTACTTGGGAGGCTGAGAGAGGAGGATCACAGGTTTGCAAACAGCCTCAACAACTTAGTGAGGCCCTCTGCAACTTAGTGAGGCTCTGTTTCAAAATAAAATAATAAAATAGGGCCAGAGGTATAGCTCAGAGGTAGAATGCCCCTGGGTTCAATCCCCAGTACCACACACACAAAATGATATAGAACCATAGTCCATATTTCTGACTTCAGTTACCAAATGGAGTTATAAAATTGCTAGAATACAATTGGTTTATGAAACATGTATTTTCTGCCTAAAACAAAATTGAATGATTCTTCATTAGAATGCATGAAGGAAAGTCTCCTCTTTGAAGTTAACTTTATCATTTAGTTGTTGATGAAATATGTTTCCTACTTTTCAGTTGCAACCATGATAAAAAAATGCATTGCTTTTCGTTTCACAAAGTTAAAAAATATGAATGACTTCATTGGTCTGGCTGGGTCTCATGTTGCTTGTGTATTGAGGAATGGTTCTTTAAAGAAGATGAATGTCAAAAGATGATTAAGAAAACTATTCCCTTAAACTCTGAAGCAAGGTACCAGAAGCATTGCAGGAAGAGCCAGCTAAGGGGGTTGAATCAACCGTGCAGTGTGAAAGCTATTTTGTTTGATGAAACCTATTATCACGTGTGTTCAAGCCCCTTAGTTGTGTACTAATTCCATTAGGACAAATAGTTTTATATAACAAAGCTGCTTCTAGACAATCGCTTCCCCTCTAGGTAATTGCTACCAGCCCTGGAGAATGTGCTGTGCCCTGAGTGGCTTCCATATGATATTTCGCAAAGCCCTAAGCACTTTCACAAAAACCCTATGGCTACTGTTATTTCTGTTTAACAGATGAGACATCTGCTAGTCAGAGAAGCCAAGTAGTTTTCATACTTTTTTGCATTTAACAAGTGGCAGAGTTGGTATTCAAACTTAACTCTGTCACTAATCTGCATGTTTTAGTGAAATACTTTAAAAACATAGTTTTTGGTTGTGTACATGAGCTAACCTGGAAGCCCTATGTAACCCCTTATAATTTAAATTGTTACCTAAGGTCTTTATCATACATGAAGTTAAAGAAGAGGTGGTTTCTGGCATGGCATATTGTAGATTTTGATGGTTACCTAAGCAATATAAATACCGCTGAGATTTTATAAATTCCATCATCTTTTAAAAAGAATAATTTTATCAATTATATGTTTTACATTGTTTTTTTCTCCTGGAACTCATTTTTTTTAATACTGGGGATTAAAGCCAGGGACATATTTTATCTCTGAGCTATACCCCAGCCCTTTTTTAAATTATATTTTTTTAAAGAGGGTCTCACTAGGTTGTTGAGAGTCTTGCTAAGTTATTGAGGCTGGCCTGGAACCTGTAATCCTCCTGTCTCAGCCTCCCAAGTACTGTAATTACAGGCATGTACTACTACATCTGGCTGGAGTGCAAATTTTTGTTCCACTATACCTTGGATTTTTAAAAATTTTCCGGTACTGGAGATTGAACCCAGGGCCATTGTACCTCTGAGCTACACCCCCAGCCCTATTTTTTATTCTTTATTTTGAAACAGGGTCTCACTAAGTTGCAGAGGGCCTCACTAAGTAGCCGAGGCTGGCCGCGAACCCAGATCATCTGGTCTCAGCCTCCCAAGTACTGGGATTACAAGCATGCACCACCACTCCCAGCTTAGATTTGTGTGTATGTGTGTGTGTGTGTGTGTGTGTGTGTGTGTGTGTGAGAGAGAGCCCAGGGGGCATTCTACCTCTGAGCTATACCCCCAACCCTATTTTATTATTTGGAAACAGAGTCTCGCTAAATTGCTGACAACCTCATTAAGTTCCTGAGGCTAGCTTTGAATCTGGGATCCTCTTGTCTTAACCTCCCAAGTATTGGAATTACAAGCATGCACCACCATCTTGGGCTATAATCTTGGATGTTAATCCTATTACATAATATTTTTATGCTTGAACATTTTCTGTTGATAATTTTATCACACATCTATGCCAAAAGAATACATATTTAAATTGAAATTAATTAAAAAAGTTTGTGACAATTATTTAGGCAAATGAATTTCATTTCATTTGGAGTGTGTTATAATTATTAGTAGTGAATAATTTAGCATATAACACAAATATATTACACATTTTGACCAATAATGTTAAATGTAAGGGATAAATATTTTTACTTAATATATATTACTTAATGACATAGATGAGATTTTGCTCCCTAATTACAGAATATACCCATGGATGAATATTATTTATTGCTAGAATGAGAGTTAAAAACTAATTCTAGTTCAATGATTGGTTTTAGGTATGCAAGGACTTAGAAATATTTTCACATAAGTAAATAAATATATTGGGAGGAAGCACTTTTTTGTAGTAATAAGGATTGAACCCAGGGGCATTCTACCACTGATCTATACCTTTTTATTTTTTATTTTGAAACAGGGTCTTGCTAAATTACCACATGCTGGCCTCAAACCTGCAATCCTCCTGTCTCAGCCTCCCAAGTACTGGGATTACAGGCATGTACCACCACGCGTGGCAGGGATGGAGCACTTTTTGAACTCCTTCCAAGGATATACCGAAAAACACATGGTGAGCTATCACAACTGTTACTTTTCATGACCAACAGACAGTTCAAATAGTGTTTTTCTCTGACTTTTGGAAAGTAAAGAATTAGAAATCTTTTGCTTTACAAGTGTTTTCTTATGCTATCATTAGGCTCTTACTCATTTTGTAATTTCTAGTAATATGAAAATGTCTTTATCAAGACATGTCAAATAACTATTTCTTCCTTTAATTCTTTATCTCCTTTTAAGTACTTCACTTAAACTGATATTCTAATAAAGAGTTGGGAATGCTGAAAAATTACTTTCAAAATACTTTTGCTAGCATCGTTACTTTTTCCATAAGCTCTTTTATTGTGTGTTATATATGTACTTTCATCAAAACCTTGGGGCTACACAGCCAACTTGTCAACATGTGGATACCATGTGCTCTATAACTTGCTTAGCTGAGCCAGTTCTCAGTGTCCAAAATGATAATCAAATGTATTTTTTTTTTTTGGTACTGGGGATTGATCCCAGGTGTATTCTACCTCCAAACTACACCCAGCCCTTTTTATTCTTTTATTTTTGAAACAGGGTCTTGCCAGTTTGCTGGGAGTTTCACTAAACTGCTGAGGCTGGTTTTGAACCTGCAATCCTCCCGTCTCGGCCTCCCAAATACTGAGGTTACAGGTGTGCGTGGGCCACATGCCCAGCTAATCAAATGCATTTGCATGAGTCTTCATGGCCACCATGTCACTTCCCAGTCCTTCCTGAGTATGTCTGTGTGCTCAGTATGGTAGAGGAGAAGCAGAGTTGAGCTTAAGTTATTTTGATAGTTCTTCTGCCCCAATGATCTTAAAATCATTTTGCTGAGATTTTAGATTTCATGTATATATTAGCTACTTCAAGGAATAAAGTACTGAAGCTCCAAATCATTAACTAAATGCCCATAAGTAGCCACTACGAAGACATGTCCATTCCTCGCTGCCCCCAATCTCAACTCCCCCACGCCAGTGATTGCCTATTATTTCTACCCATTTACCCTTTGATTGAAGGAAGTCCAGCATCAACTGGCTTCATTCCATAACCTGAAGATTGGCAGGAAGATTTTTAATAGGATTCAGGATGGTAATATTCCACCAAATAAAAATTTGAAGTCCATAGGTTTTCTTTATGGAAACTCATAGAGAGTTTAGTAATTGTATTGTTTGTTTACTTAGTTCATTTACTCAATAAATATCTATTGAATCACTCTGTATACAAAGACTGGGACTATAGCAGTAAACATGTGAATAAGATAAAACACAGGTATGTTATATTATGTTGGGGAGTCACGTGGTAAAGACACAGTTGCCAAAACTAATCCTTCACTACAATGATGAGGACCTCTGTGAATAAAAGATAAGAAGATACAAGAGCACATAAAATAAGGATGATTTCATGAGGAACAGGGGAAGTTTTCTTGACTAAGTGACATTTGATAAGAGGATTGAAAAATTAGATAGTATAAACCATCTTGGGCAGATACTGTTGAGGAAAAACACATACTAAGTTCTGAGATTAGGAGAAAGATGTTTAAGCCCCCCCCCCCCCAGCATGTCAGGAGATGGAGAGAAAGAGACACAGAAACAATCCAAGAAAGAGCTGGGGAGGAGTCCCAGGCAGATGGCACTGAGGCTCGCTGGGAGGAGACTTTCATGATTTTGGTCTTTGTCTCAAGACTAGGGACCATTACAGGGATTTACAGAAAGAGATGAGCAGTCATGCTCATTGGAACCATGTCACTCTGGGCTAGAGGGTGAGCTGGGACACCAGCAGGATGCTCTTGCGATGGCCCAGGAGTGTGCGAGGGAGTAGGGTGGTGGCGATGGTTCTGGCAGAGTGGCCATACTTGAGATAAGATGATGAAAGGAGATATTTTGTGTACAAGAGTAAGATTCCCTAGCATCCAAGGAAGGCTTCTATCAGTGACTACAGCAACGTTCTTTCAACAAATGTCTGTGCCTTGAGCAAGAATTAGTGGGGAATTTTTATTCTTGGCTTCCATTATCTCCTACCAATTCTGTGCTTGTTTTGTTTCTAGAAATCTGTGTGAAGGGATTAAAAATTCTACTGAAATAAAGTGGTCTGAGGGTGTGGTCTATTAGTTATAAAAGTCACTTTAACCACTTTTGCCTAAATGTGCCCTTCACCGGGCTAGGCAGTGGGGCACAAAGGAGACCAGGTTTAACACCTTATTGTCCAACTAGGGAGACAGAAATGTCCATAGACTTATGGAACAATACTATGATCATTGTGGAGTTATTTATGAACAGGAGTTTCCCACCCTGTGGGAAACGTGGGGGGACCCAGGATAGTGCTTGTGGTTAAGACAACAGGCTCTGAAATCTGGGTTGGAATTCAGACACATCTTTATCTAATTGCCTAAATTTCCTCAACTAAGAAATGGGCTAATAACAGTTCATTATCACAAAATGGCTCTGACCCTTATATGGCATGGAACATCAAAGTCATTCGTGAGTTTGGCACATAACAATTGCTTAATAAACACAAAAAAACTAGCTATTGCATTATTACAGGGAAGGGCCCATTAGACACTGTGTTAGTCACCTTTGCATTGCAGTGACCAAAATACTTGACAGGAGCAACTTAGAGGAGGAATGGTTTGTTTTGGCTCATGGTTTCAGAGGCTCAGCCCATGGTGGGCTGGTCCCCAGGGAGAAACATCATGGCGGCAGGCATGGCAGAAGAAAGCTGCCCAGTTCATGCAGCTGGGAAGAAAAGACAGTGAGTGAACAGAGAAGTGGCCAGGAACAGATGAAGTCCTCCTGGTCATGCTTCATGACGCCCTCTCCAGCCACGCCCCAACTCTAACCTTCCTGCCCTGGAAACCAGGCTTCAAGGGGATGTTCCGGGTCCAAACCATCTCAGTCGTCTTGGTAGAGTGAGGACAGGTTTCCAGGGATGCCTGGTAGATTATTTAAGAGGTATACATTGTTGACCTTTAATAAATGCTTACTTAAGAAGTGAATATGGTTTATAATAATGAAATAATTTATTGAGAATTTATTGTGTTAGGCTCTGCTATGAGCATCATAAAAATGTTCCCTCATTTAATCTTCATCCAACCCTAAGAAAGAAATACTAATTATTATTCTCATTTCCACATGGGTGTCTTCAGACCTCCAAATATCAGTCCCTTGCCCAAAGTTTCATGCAATTAGGAAGCTGCAAAACTGAGATTTAAGTCCAGTCTAGTTCAACCCAAAGCATTTTACCTTTAACTTCCGCGCTGTATTTCCTTCGTTCCCTAAAAGGGCTGCTGAATTCAACATAGCTTTTGCTGATAATATAGTCTCTCAATCAATGGATACTAAAAATACATGGCTATAAAGAGTCAATAAAATATTTATAGTATTTCGTCTGAACATCTTTATTTTACAAATAAAAGCTTATTGCAGAAAACAAATACATAAGGGAATAAAGATGATTTACCGGTTTTTCCGATTCCCATAGATAATTACTATAGACATTTTTCTGGAAATATGCTCAGATTTTTTAATTCCCCCACACAGTGATGTAAGAATATGGACATTGAAAAGCTATATTTTTCTGACACAAAGTCGATGGGATTAGTCTGTACATATTTTAACCTACTTTATTATTAACCATATAATGCAAACTCTTTTCATGTTTGATACGATCCTGCTTAGCACAGTTCAAGGCACATAGTAAAGGCTCAGTGAGCATTCGCTACAATTGTCCTTGTCATTGCTGTCATCCTGACAAACCGCTCTGGCAAGACTGTAATAATTAGACATCCCAACAACACGTAAGAAGACTCTTCAATACGCCTCTATTTCTACCACACTTGGCTTCTATCACTTAATTTCTTCTTCTTTTTTTGTTTTTCTGTTTGCCAATCTTGAAGATTGAAGATGAAATTATATTATTTTGTATTTATTTTACTACTAATGGTTAAGCATTAGTCATTTGTATTTTTATTTTCTGAATTTTCCTTTATTTATTCTTCTATTAGTTTGCTTATTATTTTCTTACTGGTATGTAAGAACTCTCTCTATACTGTGATTCTTATATATTAAATAAATACTACACATATGTTCTCTCACTTGAGATTTGATTTTTAAAATTTAGGTATTAATGTTTTAAAATACACACACACACACACACACACACACACACACACATATATACGTATATAGTTGAGAATTAAGTAATTAAATTTGTCAGTCTTGTTTTCGGTCTTTCACACTTTGCAAATAAATGTTTTATTCATAACTATGTAATATGAATATGGCATTTTTGACATTAAAAGCAATATCCATTCATCAAAATTGGAGACCATTGGTATAAGAAATCAAGTCAAATTGAACATGAATCTGTATTTGTTACTGGGAAGAAATCAAAAAGTTCTGTGCTTTCAGGAGGGTTTCAGTGGCTTGTGGATCTTTGACGTGTTTCTTGCTTTTCAAAGTCTGAGAATTTGAGGGTGCTCTCCTTTTGTTTTCATTTGCTTTTCGTGAAACCACAGAGTGTCTTGTTTTTCAGGTAATCCACTACAAAGTGCCGCACATCAAAAAAGGCTCACCTTGTTATTAAAGCCGGGACTTCTAAGGCGGGGGCTGCTTACGTTTTGAAGTTGAATAATAGCATTGGCCTAATAATTCCACATCTTCCACCCTGTTCATCATGAAGAGGAAAATATTTTCACTTCTCAAAAAAATACAACATTAAGTGCATTAATCACATACACCTCTTGTTTGTGGACTTGAAAGAATACTAACAAATATGCAGCTGAAACTTTGGCTTATTTTATGAGTTCCATTTATTTTATTTATTTATTTATTTGGAATTGAACTCAGGGCATTCTACCTCTGAGCTATAACCCCAACCCTTTTTTAAAATTATTTTTATTTTTTATTTTTGTACTGGGGATGGAACCCAGGGGCCTTCTATCTCTGGGCTATACCCCCAGACCTATTTTATTTCTTATTTGGAAACAGGGTCTTGCTAAGTTGCTGAGAGACTCACTAAGCTCCTGAGGCTGGATTCAAACCTGCGATCCTCTTGTCTCAGCCTCCCAAGTACTGGGATTACAAGCATGCGCCACCATCCCTGGCTTATTTTTTGTTTTGAAAGAGGGTCTCACTATATTGCTGAGAGTCTCACTAAATTTCTGAGCCTGTCCTCGAACCTTCAATCCTCCTGTCTCAGCCTCCCAAATACTGGGATTACTGGAGTGTACTATGAGCTATGAGCTCAACTTTAAATAGTTGGGTTTTTGAGTTCTGCATAAGCGGTCACTGAATGAATTGCCCTGATGGTGAAATCCATCCATCCCAATAGAAACAACTTCGTCTTCTCCTTAGATATTTGCTTTTATGAACACTTTAAACCCACACATGACTGAAAATATATTTTTCTTTCCTAGCGTTTGTTTGTACCTGTCTGATACCATACATGGCTACTGATGGCACTGCGCTCGTAAGTACCAGTGGACACCCTGCTTTTGATATGATCAGTTTGGTGATAAGTAAGATAACAGAAAAGTTAATTTTTAAGTCTGGATTCCCATTTATTGTCCTCTATTACATTAGTCACAGTGGAATCAAGTGGTCCTGTTGCTAGGTTTCAAGGGTTATATGATCTCTAAGTATTTAAGACCACTGACTATTTATTTATTTATTTTTTTTTGCGGTACCGAGGATTGAACGCAGGGGCGTTCTACCTCCGCGCTACACCCCCGGCCCTATTTTTTTATGCTTTATTTTTGAAACCGGGTCTCACGAAGTTGCAGAGGGCCTCACTAGGTAGAGAGAGAAAGAGAGAGAGAGAGAGAGAGAGAGATACAGATCACACGCACGCGCATGCGCGCTGAGGTTGGCCGCGAACCCGGATCCTCCGGTCTTCGCCTCCCAAAGTACTGGGATTACAAGCGTGCGCCACCACGCCCGGCTTCCACTGACTATTTAAATATCAAGAAATATAAGCATGTGCTGAACAAAAATAATCTCTTTGTTCAAGAAAAATGCTAATTATGGTGTTAGTGCAACCTCTCAGGCAACCTTTAGAGGAAAAATTCTGTTAATAATCACATTGAAATCGTGGGTTCCTTTTAAAACAATTTTATGGTCAAAAGTTTGCCTAAGATAGGTAAGTAAATTGAACAAGTTTGTTATTTGTATTAGAGAAGGAAACTTATGCACAGAAAAATTAGTAAGTTTATATTAGTTGGTGTGTTGGTATATGTCTGTAATCCCTATGCTTGGGAGGCTGAGACAGGAGGATCACAGGTTTGAGGCCAGCATCAGCAACTTAGTGAGAACCTCAGCAATTTAGCGAGACCCTGTTTCAAAATAAAAAAAAAAAAAACAAAATAGGGCTGGGGATATAGCTCAGAGATAGAGTGTACCTAGGTTCAATCCTCGGCACCTCCCCTTTCCTCCAAAAAACCCCAAACAAAAAACAACAAAACACACATGCACAAAAACAAAACCCAAACACCTATATTAGTAACACGGCAATTTTGATAGGAGGGGCCGCAGAGCAGTGTGGGATTGAATGATGTGTGTCTGTTGGCAGATGTAATGACATCATGAGGGGTGCGTGGGACAGAGTTTTCGGAGTAGAGCTAAACGCAGAAACAGAAGCGATGTGTCAGCAAAGGGGGCTAAATGTCTGCGGTGACGAGTATACCAGTCGCCCTGAGTTGGTTAGTGTATTTATGTACTGAAATATCACACTATGCCCCATAAGTATGTACAATTACTGTATTCATTAAAAATAAAAAATGCATATTAAAAGATAAAAAGGAGGTGATGTGTCAGAAGAGAATATAGACTTCCTGCTGATTTGGGGGTGTAGACACGGGTTTTCTGATGCAGACTGGAGAGTGGATGTCAAGGCAGGTTGTGCTGACAGTGATGGAGGAAGTGAGCTAAATGGACAGCTCCTGGGTGGGGCCTCTTCCTAAAAAGCCGGGCAGCTGCTAGGTCCTCTGCTTGGCTCCCTCACAATTTCATAACCCAGAAACGGAGAAGGCGATGAACACACTTTAAATCTGGTGCTAATCCTAAATAAGGAGGAAAAGCTCGTAACTGATGAAAAATGAAATTTTGGGAGAGAGGACCGCAGGAAACCAAAAATGAAAGTATAGATAATAGTCAGTTATGAACTGTAGGAAATTTGCCATCTAAAAGATGGAGAAAAGGAAGGTGTGTCCCTGGGACACTAGAGGGTGGGTGTTTTTTGGTAATCGACATCTGAATCATCAAAACAAAGATAAATACGAGGAGCAACTAGGAAAATGAAGGAGGCTGCAACAGAGACTTTTGCTGGACGTAGATATAAAGGCATTTTCATATGAAAAGAAGGTCTTGTGGTCAAGGGTAAAAGCAAGTGAATATTGCAGGTCCATAAAAATAAAGGCTGGAAGGTTAAAGTTCAGAGCACTTTTTTTTCATGAAAAAAATGAAAAGAAAAAAAATATGTGCTTATAAGCATGTATATATGTGTTAGATGGAACATAGAAATGAGAGAAAACATTAGGATCGTTGATTCCCTGGGAAAGGTGACACAACGTTTAATTCTTACATTGCTCCACCTTTTCCACTGAAAGAAAGTGATCTTTCCACTGCAAGCAGCCCCCGCCTCATGTGTTTAAGGAGAAATGGAAACTAAGGGAAAAAGAAAATATTAACAAGTCCATTCATTCATTAACATATTCATTTAATATCCACTCATCTTCTGTCCTGCATCAGGAACAATACCAGAAATGAACTGGAGAGTTAATCAACTTTAGACAAGTTAAAATCCCTTAAAGAAAAAAAGTATAACATCTTTTTTAAGTATAACCAGCATTAGAATAAAGATCCCAAATGTGATTACGAAAGCACTAACATATGATTTGTCTGGTTCTTCTAGAGCCATTACCACCGTAACATGTAACCTGCTTCCGCTGGTCCTGGGCACAAATGAATTTGGTTCTTTAGCGGGAAGTGGCTATTAATGGATCTTTCTCATTTCATGAGCCATCCTCCGCTCTAGACCCAATCAGCCCAGCTCCCCTTGCGTGTCTGTCTGTTTACCTGTTATTTCTCCCTTGCAGCCATCAGCACCGGGCGGTACTGCTTACCATCTCTCTTAAGCATTTCTTCCAGCTGCTCTTCTGTAGTTACCCTACTCTATCTTTCCATTCTGAAAATTAGTTCAATTTTCTGCCGTCATTTGTTCCCTTAATAAAACGTAGCGCAGGAGACTTATTTTTGTGCTAGGTAGCGTTGGTAGGTTTGACACATTTGACCTACTCACATCCTGAATGACACTCCATTTCCACTACACTAACATTTACTGAGTGAAGTGTGCTGAGCGCTCCATTTGGTGCTGGGTATGAACATGAGCCGCTTACCATCCCGTTGCAGAAGGAGACAATTCTAGGTTATTTTTGTTGTTCCCACCCTGATAGTTCATCATCCAGGTTGGTATAGTAGATGATGATCAGAATTTAAAACTAAATTCTAAGTATTTAATCCCAGTACTTGGGAAGCTGAGACAAGAGGATTGCAGGTTCGAGGACAGCCTCAGCAAGTAGTGAGACTCTCATCAACCTAGCGAGACCCTATTTCAAAATAAAAATAAAATAGGGCTGGGGATGTAGCTTGGAGGTAGAATGCCCCTGGGCTCAATCCCCAGCACCACACACTCCAAAATTTTTATTATGTGTAGCATGGTCTTTTTTTTGTTAAGCTGAATTGTTTGTTACCTGATAGTATTCTTTTCTCCTTTTTTAAAATATACTTTTTGTTGTTGTGGTTGTTGCCCTATTTTATTCTCTTTTTTTTTTGTGGTACTGGGGATTGAACCCAGGAGCATTCTAACACTAAGCTATACCCCGGCCCTAGTTTTTATTCTTTATTTTGAAACAGGGTCTCACTAAGTTGCAGAGGGCCTCACTAAGTAGCTGAGGCTGGCTGCGAACCTGTCTCAGCCTCCCAAGTTCTGGGATTACAAGCGTGCGCCACCACGCCCGGCTCTTTACATACTTTTATTGGTGCATTGTAACCATACATCATATTGAAGTTTAGAAACACATGATAGGAACATTCACGGACTCAGTAGCTGGTGCGTTTCCCTCCAGATCCCGCCCCACTCCCTTCCCCTCCCGGTTCATAATATTGAAATTGGCACTGAGAGTTTCACGAATGTACATGGGGTTGTTTGAGCTGTTTCCTTCATGAAGTCTCCTCCCTCTCCACCTCTTCCCCCTCCCCCAATCCGCTTCCACTATTCCACTGGTCTCTCTCTTCATTTATTTGAAGTCTCTTTGGTTTCCCAGTTTCTCTCTAGCGTCTACATATAAGAGAAAACATGTGACCCTTCACTTTCTGAGACTGGCTAATCTCACTTAACATAATGTTCTCCAGGTCCATCCATTTTCCTGAAAACGGCATCATTTGATTTTCTTTATGGCTGAGTCGAATTGCATTGTGTATATATAACACAGTTTCCTAACCCATTCATCTGTTCATGGACATCTAGGTTGTTTCCATAGTTTTGTTATTGTGAACTGTGTTGCTATAACCGTGGATACACATATATCATTATAAGATTCTGACTTCAATTCCTCTGGAAAGATACCCAGAAGTGGTATAGTAGCTGGATCATATTTCATTCCCAGTCTTCTGAAGACCCTCCAAACTGATTTCCATAGCAGATGTACTTATTTGCAATCCCACCACAGTGTGTAAGACAAACCAACATTTGTTATTGTGTTCTTGATGATTGCCATTCTAACTGGAGTTAGATGGAAATCTCAGTGTAGTTTTCTTTTTTTTTGGTGTGTGTGTGTGTGTGTGTGTGTGTGTGTGTGTGTGTTACTGGGAATTGAACCCAGGGGCATTCTACCTCCAAGATACACACCCAGACATATTTTATTTTTACTTTGAAATAGGGTCTCACTAGGTTGATGAGAGTCTTACTACTTGCTGAGGTTGTCCTTGAACCTGTGATCCTCCGGTCTCAGCCTCCCAAGTACTGGGATCACAGGTGTGCGCTACCATGCCCGGCTTCAGTGTAGTTTTGATTTGCATTTCCCTAATTGCTAATGAGGTTGAACATTTTTGCATATATCTCTTGACCATTTGTATTTCTTCCTTTGAGTGGTGTCTGTTCGATTGCCCAGTTTTTGATTGGGTTATTTGGTTTTTTGAAGTTTTTTTTAAGCTCTTTGTCTATTCTAGCTATTAGTCCTCTATCTCTCTGTGGTGAAATTTTTGAAGCTTAAGATGCATATAGAATCAAAGTATTAACTCATGAAGTTGTACGCTTCTACCTCTTAACGATTTCCCCATCTTCATAGCCACACTTGCCCCTTCCCTCTTCTCACAGGGCTTCTAGCATTGCGCTTGCTGCCCTCCAGTCTACCTGCCACACAGCTGCCAGATGGGCTTTCTTAAGCAAGACTGTCGGTGCCACTTACCTGCTTACATTGGCTCCGTGGCTACCTGTTGCCCTTCCTAGAGTGTCATAGTTTGGAACATCACTCACAAGTCCCTGTGCGACCCGGCTCTGCCACTCTCATAGTGGTTCTCCCTGCACTCCGTGTCAATGCACACTGGATCACACCTGCACTGCTGTATCAGATCCTGTTGTGTCCCAGTCTTTATCTTTCAAGTCTTTGATTTGAACAACTTACGCGATGCCTTCCCTGACTCCCCAACTCTGGGTAGCGTGCCCCTCTCTGTTGTGCTTGATTGTAGTCCATTTTAACACCACTCTGCAGACCGCATAGTTCTTGTTTAATTATCTTCCACGTTTAACTGGAAGTTGTGGGACAGCTTGTTTGCCATTGAATCTCTGATCCTTGGTACCCAGTAATTGTTCAATAAGTTATTGTCGAATCAACAAAAGCCACGATTTATAGATTGTGTCCTGAAAGAATTAATGAACTACCATTAGGATCTGGGTCATAGTTTCTTGGAAAATCTTCAACATAATTATGATATTTGGTACAATTCCTAAACATTTCTAGGAAATCTTCAACATAATTAGTATATTACAGTTCCTAAACATTTCTAGGAATCCATTTTATGTTAGTCCTTGATACTAAGACATTTATTACATGCATCACACTATGGTGATAACAAATTACTACAAACGAAACCACTATTGTTTATTTTATGATTAATTTCTCATTAAAATGAATGCATGAATGAGTCAATCAGTTCATTGAGCATACATGAATCTTCAAGGCTTGATTAGAAAGCTCTCTGATTTTAGATAGCTTTTGGGAACAGTGTTTTAATTAAGAAAGGGAAATGGCTTGAACTTAAGGATGACAAGGATCAGAGTGAAGGGGACACCTTTATTTTACTGTTATTCATAGTTCTTTTACCCAAAGCTCCTATACACTCTTCTTTCAGAGATGGCGCTAGTGGAGAAGAAATGTTAGAATTATCTCAGATCAAAGCTTTCTTATGGTGTGTTTTAAATGGGTGCATTGTAATTATACGCCATAATAGAGTCCAATGTGACAGAAACATACATGCACACAGCACTTGTTGTGTGCTGCCCTCCGGGTCCCCACCCCCTTCCATCCCACACACTACACATAATTTTAAAATTGGTATTGATAATTTCATATATGAACATAGGATTATTTGAACTGTTTTCTTCATCAAATCTCCCCTTTCATCTCCTCACCTTCCTGCCCAAATCCCCTTCCACTACTCGCCTCATATATCCTCTTATTTATTTGAAATACTTTTTGTTCACCAATTTCTTCCTAGCCTCCACATATGAGTGAAAACATATGGCCCTTCACTTTCTGGGACTGACTAATCTTGCTTAGCATAATATTCTCTAGCTCCATCCATTTTCCTGAAAATGACATAATTTTGTTCTTCTTTATGGCTGAATAAAATTCCATTGTGTGTGTGTGTATATATATATATATATATATATATATATATATATATATATATTCCATAGTTTCTTAATCCATTCCTCTGTTGACAGATAACTAGGCTGGTTCCAAGGATTGGCTCTTGTGAATTGGGCTGCTATAAACATGGATATGCATGTATCCTATAATATTGTGATGAGTATGTGGGGAAATAGGAATCCTTATGCACCCGTTGGTAGGATTGCAAATTACAGCCACTATGGAGATCAATGTGGAATGTTGCTCAAAAGACTGGGAATGGGACCACCATATTATGATGTTTCCTGAAGAATTCTTTTAAATAAAATTTCTTCATCAAATATGGCCAGAAGATAAAATGTCAAGTGAAAAGATTTTCCTGAAGCAAAAGCTTATGCAAAGAGTCGTGGTTACTCTGCTGTGTTTCCATGCAGAGTATGGGAGAGTTTGGTGAGCAAACACGCATGTCTGGCACTGTGGCTAGGTTATTGCTGTTGTCTGGACTCTCATCTGTGGGGTGAGAGTGGTACCCATCTCACCTGCTACTTCCTGTGTTTGCTTCACCAGGAAGCTTCACATTCATTACTCACAAAACATCTGTTGCCTGGTGGACATGATTTCTGCCCACCTGAAGCCTGCCCTTCCCCTCACTTTGTTTCTGTGCTTGTCAGGTGAGCCTCAGGGAGACGTGGTATATTCAGGGATGAAATGAGTTTATTTTTTCACATGTCTGCTCAACCGAAAAGAGCTAAAACTGTCAGTTTGTTTTTGAGGCTGTGTCAGCATAAACCTGTGTGGAAATCACCCTGCTGAAGCTGCTCAGCCCAAGTCCGAGGCAGACTGTTTAACATACTTGCTTCCCCAAGGACTTCGAGTGCAAAGGTCTTGAGAGTCCCAGGGGAAGAGACTGCTGGGCAGGGTGGGAGGGGATGGCTGGCTGTAACTGGAAACCTTTGGCTCCCATGCCACCACCACCTTAGGCATTCTGTTTTTCTTGGGTTCCAGAGTCTTGCTCACTTTTAGTCGGATACAGTTGAGACAGGGAGCTGAAGAAAGGTATCGTGGCTTTAAAGGAAACAGTATTTTAAGTAGAGCTAGAGATTTATTCATCAAAAGTCCATTTACCTTCAAGGAGATAACCGTGAGTCAGCTCTCCATAGGGGTTCAAGTTTAATGTCAATCAATCCCAAGGGGTTTTCGGTATGGATGTACCAATTTTGAGGTGAGAAATGTATTGGAGGAAGCTTTATGTTGCTTAACTTGGCTGATGTGATTGGTTAGTGGAAGTATTTTGCAACTTGGAGTAACTCAGCCATAGGTGACTTTCTGGATATTTGTCAAATATCCATCGTGTTCCAGGCATAGAGAAAGGCATCATATTCACATCATAGGAAATAAAATGAATATAAAACAGTGTTAGCCAGGCATGGTGGCACATACCTGTAATCTCAGTACTTGGGAGGCCGAGACAGGAGGATCGCAGGTTCAAGGCCAGTTTCACCAACTTGTGAGGCCCTCAGCAACTTTATGAGACCCTGTTTAAAAATTAAAAAAAAATTAAAAAAGGGAGTGCTGGGAGTATAGCTTGGAGGTGGAATACCCCTGGGTTCAATCCTCAGTACCAAAAATAAATAAGTAAGTAAGTAAGTAAGTAAATAAATAAATAAAACATAGTGTTTCTGTCTCACTATGTGTTAGACCTTGGGCTGGGTGCTGGATTTTGAGGGCGTGACATGTTCGAGACTGCCAATTCTATCTTGAAGTCTTGGCCAGTCGCTGAATGATTTTGAGCGGAGTTGTAGTGGTTCAGTGGTGTCCTGCATGGATTACTGAAGGTCTGGACTATAGATGGAGAGATTGGGAATGAGACGGTCATTGTTTAGGAAGGAACTGACAAGGATCTGACTAAGGCAGGCATCGTGGAGATGGAGAAGGAAAAGAGATGTGATAAACATTAGAAGGCAACCTGGACAGTGGTAGTGGTTGCGTCAATGTGTGAGAAGGGGAGAGGGCCAACCCGAGATTACTTGCGTCTTCTGGGCTGGACCATGGGGGAATCATGTTACCACAATGTATATATCACCGGTGTCACACAGATCAATAAACAGATAAATTATAAGATCCATTTCAGAGACATCAGCAAAGCACTGTGGGGACACAGAAGACAGAAGAAGCAGAATCACATATATTAAACAAAAGGAGTAGAGTCTGACTAGCCTGGTTCCTAGTCTTGGCTTTGCTTCTAGTTATGCATGATCTGTGAGTTTTAACCACACCGAGCTGAAGTTCCTTATCTGTGAAAGGGAGGCTAAAAATAGTACCTCCCATTAAGAATTTTGGGAGATAATATAAAGCAACCATTATAGCACCTACGAATAAATAACATTGAGTGAACATAAGATTTTTATAAGAACTAACTGCCTTTTAAAGTCAGAGAAAGCTTCGCAGTAGAAGTGGCACTTGACATGGGAGGATTCAGGATTTGAAGGCATGGAGTTGTTAAAAGTGCCTGCTACATTTGCAGGTGGAGGTAGCAGGAGAGAACAGAGGTGTTTGGTAGTATATCGAAGCCAGTATGGGAAGGGATCGTTTTGACATTTCTATTGTAATTTTAAGTTGGATTGATTGATTGATTGATTGATTGATTGTGGTACTGGTAATTGAACCCAGAGGCATTCTACCTCTGAGCTAGACCCCCAGCCATATTTTATTGTTTTATTTTGAAATAGGGTCTCACTACATTGTTGAGGGCCTCTACATTGCTGAGGCTGGACACGAACCTGCGATCCTCCTGTCTCAGCCTCCCAAGTACTGGGATTACAGACATGTGTCGCCATGCCTGGCTAAGATGGATTCTTATAACAAAATACCTGGCTTCCATCCAAGGATGGTCCTGTGGGTTCACACTGTGATACCCCATTCTTCTTCCAACTATAGCAATGGTAGACAAAGAGAAACATAGAAAGCCAAAAAGGTAGAGTTAGGTTCGGAAACATAGTAACCATCTCTGCGGATCAGGCAGCAAGCATGGCTGGAGCCACCGTCCTTCTGGACTTCTGGTCTGGAAGCAGAAAGTAATTTGCCCCCTGCTGAAGGTTCCGATGATGTAAACAATGCCCCACACAGTGTGGGGAGAGCTGGGTTCACTGGAGCCCACATGAATGGGATTTGTTCCTTTGTAAGAAGAGACCACAGAGAGATGATTTTCTTCCTGGCCATGTGAGGATATAATAAGAAAATGGCTACCTGCAAACCAGAAAGAGGTCCCTCCCCAGTCATCAGGTCTGCCAGCTTCTGGATCTTAGACTTCCTGCCTCCAGAGCTGAGAGAAGTAAATATTTTTTAATTGAAGCCAAATCTATAGTTTTCTGTTATAGCAACCCAAACTAAGACAAATTCCAAAATGCACTGAAAAACAATGCTGATAGATGGGATATAAAATAAAAGTTGGAAGATAAGTTTATTTTAAATTAAATAAAAATTCTAAAGCTTGACCAACAAATGAAGGATGGAGTTCAGAGAATCTTTTAAGTATTTTGATCTCTTTTTTCTATTTTGGTGCTTCAGGTGGAACAAAGGGGAATTCTATCTCTGAGCTATACCCCCATTCCGATTTTATTTTTCATTTTGAAACAGAGTCTCGTTCAGTTGCTGAGGCTGGCCTTGAACCTGTGAGCCTCCTGTCTCAGCCTCCCAAGTATTGGGATTATAGGTGTGTGTCACCTCACCTGACTTGGACTATTTTAAAAAGTTTGGACCAAATGAAAAAGTATAAATTGATTTTTGAAAATGTCTAGAAATATAAGAAGACATATTCCTTGAAACAGAAAGTTCAACAGATGGCACAAACTCAATATTGGACATTAAAAAAGAATATTAATGAAATGGAAGCAGTTTTTAAAAAGTTTATAAAAGATGCAAATGACACAGAGAAATCAAAGATTAAAAATTAAAAGGAGCTAACATATGGATGAGGAATCAGTCATCTCTAATATATATCCAATAGTAGATCCAGAAGAAAAGATTGAGGAAAATGGCTGGAAAGCACTATTTGAAGAGCTCTGTTAATTTTCTATGTTTGAAAAAACAATATGAATTATCCAACTAAAGCTTCACTCTGAGGATTGAGCAGTATAAATAAAAATAAATATATAATGACACAGTGTACCAAGTCTACAGGAATATCAAGGACAGTGAGAATATTTTCTTTCTTTTTTTTGTGGTACTGGAGATTGAACCCAGGGGCTTTCTGCCTCTGAGTTACACCACCAGCTCTACATTATTTTAATTTTTTATTTTGAAACAGGGTCTCACTAAGTTGTGGAGGGCCTTGCTAAATTGTTGGCACTCTTAAGAGGTTGGCTGCAAACCTGCGATCCTTTTTGTCTTAAGTCTTCCAAGTACTAGGATTACAGGAGTGTGGGCTCCACATACCCCCGCTGAGTGAGAATATTTTATAGGAGTGAAAAGATAGCCCTCATACAATAATAGACAGTGACAGCAGATATCACATTAATAAAATGGATACTAGAAGGAAATAAAAATCTTCAAAGAGCCAGGTGGAAATCATTTTATGTTCATCTCAATTATCAGTTAATTTTGAGGGCAAAATAAAGTCATTAAGATAAACATAGAAACAGAATTTACTACTTGCTGAGATTCATTTAAAGGACTATTAAAAGAAGTACTCTAAGACTGGAGATACTGCTCAGTGACATCTTTAGTTAAAAAAAATGAAGTGACTCCAGTAGGAAAATATGTAATAAATGAAATAAAGGCAATCACAGAAATTGAGAAAACAAGCCGTTGCATTGCATACACCTGTAACCCTAGTATCTGGGAGACTGAGACAGTAGGATTGTAAGTTGGAGGCCAGCATGCAGTAACTTAGTGAGACCCTGTTCCAAAATTAACAACAAAAAGTGCTGGGGGTGTAGCTCAGTGGTAGAATGCCCCTGGGTTCAATCGCCAGACACACACACACACACACACACACACACACACTGATAAAACATCACTAAATTTATGGCATATAAAATAATTTATTATTAACTTTTGATTGTTTAATAATAATAATAATCTTTATATTTTAACAGAAAAATAAAAGTCAAGATTGCAATAACGAGAAAATAGGCATCCAAACAGTAGTTAAAATATCCTAAGCTAGGTTATATTTGGGATGAATTTAGAAATACTAAATTGGAGAAATAATATGACAAAAGGGAAGAAGAAAGGTATAAATAAAAGTAAATGGATGAAAATACAAGATAAAATTTGCAATAATGTAAGTAGATTAGATTCACCTATGAAAAGGCACCTATAATATTGTATTTTTAAAACATCAAAATATAGATTTATGCTGTTTATAAAAACCAGCAAGAGCAAACAAATGAACAAACCTTTTCTTTGCTTATTAAAAGCAAAGAAAAATAAATGAGGCAAACACCTCTAGGAATTAGAAAAAGAATAAAAATAAATTTAAGGAGATATGGATAATTAATTTAGAGCAGAAATTAACAGGAGAGAAAAATAAAATAAAGAAGATACAGGGAAAGACTTCTGAGCCCAAAACACATTCCCAGTTATAGCCAACTAAAATTTTTATATGTTTCAGGAAGGACTATAAGTAGTATGCAATTTGGGAATATCTAAAATGTGGATGATGCACGCATCCTATTACCATGAAGTTCCACTTCCAGATGAATACCCAATCCAGAGACACACTGGTATATATGCAAAGTGGGAATTACATAGAGTTGCTAATTGCGACAGTGTAGTGATAATGTAAACTGTAAAGAACTTACATGTACATCAATAGGCCAATAGATAAATAAGTTGTGGAATTTTTATTCATTGCAAGTAAACTACAACATCAACATGGAAAAAATGTTAAAACACAATACTGAAAAATTGTCTATAGTAATGCTTTTTTAATAATATTGTTTGTAGATACTAAAAATGTATGGGAATGATGAGTATCACATTCAGGATAGTGTAACCTGGGGAGAATGAGAGGGAAATAGAAAAAGGAAGGAGTACACAGAGACAGAATTTTATTTATATTTTATTCCCTTAATAATGTCAAAAAATAAGAAAAAAGGAGGAAGAATAAATATATATTCAATAAGTCAGAATATGAATATAGTTGAGACATTTATTTATTTATTTATTTATTTAAATTTTTTTTTTGCAGTACTGGGGATTGAACCCAGGGGCATTCTACCTTTGAGCCACACCCCCAGCCCTATTTTTTATTTTTATTTTGAAACAGGGTCTTGCTAGGTTGATGAGAATCTCACTACTTTCTGAGGCTGTACTTGAATCTGTGATCCTCCTGTCTCAGTCTCCCAAGTACTGGGATTACAGGGGTGTGCCACCACACTCAGCTTAGTTGAGGCTTTTAATACTGTATTGTTAAACTGCTTTTCAAGTGTGTATCTGCATCTTATTGCAGCATAGAAGCTTAAGCATAGAAGCTTGGCTTTGTTGGAGGCATGTGGTATTCTTCATCCTTTGACACTACGCCCTCCTAGTACTATCATGTCTCCTCTTTCCAGTAAAGATTTTTGAAAGAGTAGTCTGTAATGCCATTTATTTCCTCAATTCTCATTTATTCCTGAACCCAATTCTCATTCATTCCTGAACTTGTCTTGTAGGTCCACACAACCATGAAAGTGTTTCATCAATATCGCTAATGAACTTTTTCTTTTTATTTCACATCAGCAGAATTGGATGGTTTGGACCCACCTTTCTCTTGAATCTCTCCCTCCTCTCTATAACACCTGTGCTCCTGATTTTGTCTTTGGCTGTTCCTGCTCTGCCTTCCCGATGGGCTCCTCTTTATTGCTTCCCTATTATATGTTGGTCTTCCTTCAGATTCTGACTTTAAGCCTTTGTCATTCTGTACATTCCTCAGATGATTTATCCAAATCAAGACTTATACTATCAGTCTCCATTGTTCACTATTAGAAATTTTCATTTCATATTAATGTATTAAGGAATATTTAAGGCGATTGGTCTTCTGAAAATTGTCAGCAAATTTTTAAATGTAAAATTTTCATGAGTAAAATTTTACTAATCAAAAGCTTTATAATTCCCCTTTAAAAGTTGAGTTTAGTTTTCAAGGAAGGAGGAAAGATAGTTGTAAAGATGTCAGGCATTTATGCAGAACCATCCCTAAAAACCCAGGAATTTTTGTGGATAGGGCTGTTAAAGTACTGTTACCTCAAATTGTCAATGATGTGAGGGATAACACCACAGAAATTGGCAAATGCTACAAATTAGGGCTGCTGCAATGAGAGAGCCCAATTACCAGCATATCATTATATGGTTTTTGCAAAAGATCAGATTCACTATGAAGTTTGATGCAATAACAAACCATCTTATTGTGAATTTTAATACATCATGGGGTAAATATTGCCTGTAAGATTTAACAATTAGTCTGTGGGTTTGAAGTCAATATCATCTCTAAACTGGGTGTTTACGCCATCATTCAACATCAATGGAGTTTCCTTGGTATATTTTATACTGATTTCTTTGTGTATTTCTATGTGTTTTTGAGTGACTAGCGGCCAACTTAAGCTTTTGAACCATCTTTTAAAAAGGTAAAAGTCTATTTCTTCAATAAAAAATAAATATATATTTTCAATTTATTTTCCCCCAAATTTTGGATCCAAGTTAGGGCAAATTTAGATTTTCAGAGTAAGTCTTAGGTTTAACTAAAAAATGGAAGAAACTAGTGTGGGAAAATATCCTACTAGTCTGCGTACATTTGTGATGATAACAACTTATAATTCCCCTCTTAAAAAACTGTCTCAACTGGTTGGTTACTTTTTTTTTTCACCTACCTAGTGAAAAAACCACATTAAGATCTTGAAACTGACTAGTTCGTGTCTTCCACTTCCTGTTGTGAGGAGGAAAATGTATGTTAGGCTGACTGAAGCTCTCAAACATTGTTTTCATTCTCTCATATAAACCAATTTAGGTTTCAAATCCACACATATCAAGTGAAACTGAAACTCCCTGTAATTTGTTGTTTCTGTAATATGCAGCCTGCTTCTGGCCCAGGGCAATAGTTTGAACAGTTAATAATTTGCTTTAGGAGAAGTACTATCGGCAGGATCGACTCATTGACACAGCTGCTCTCTCTTCTTAAGAAAAGGCAGAATAAAGCTCTTGGTTGGGGTGAGCGTTCACTCTCTTTGAGGTACTGTATTGTCCTGGTTTGGGCTCCCACTTCTCCCCCCCCCCCGCCCCCAGCCTAGGTACAAGAATCTAACCTTAGACTAAGGGCTAGTTTTGGAAAAAAATGAGACAGAGCCCACACTTCAATTTGGTGCTTTCCCTGGAAGTATCCCTAAGGTTTGATGGTGGAGCCCATGAGGGATGGGAGGAGACCCAATGGGATATCAGAAGTCATGAAATGGATGTCACCTCCTGCCACCCTTTGCAGACTCCAGAGCTGTCCTCTAGGGATTTCCTCTCACTCACTCAGCTTGTTCTTTTTAAAGCTGCTCTTTTTGTTTGAAATCATGTAATTTCATCTTACTCATCTGGGGCCCAGGTTCTCCAGGAATCACTGTGGATAACCGCCCTTTCTCCTCATTCCTCTGGTTCTTAGCTGTTTTAATTGCTTCCTGGGGCTCTTGGAGCCCAGACTTTCCAAATGTTACCAGACATCTAAGTTCACACGCTCTCTTTGTCTTTAGTACTGGATCTCAGCAAAATTTTAGCTACCCAAATGCCATATATATTTAGGCAAACGTATTTTGTCAGTAGGTACTAACGAGTAGAATGATCTCAGATAACTGGCATATTAAAAAAGATGCTAGCACACTATATTTGCAGGGAACTTTAGACCAAGAAGCAGGCAGTGCGGGAGATACTTGAGAAGTGGAGCTGAGACTAGGTGGTTTCCATGATAACATGCTTAGAGTTCAATACCACGCCAGGAGTGTCAATGTCTATATTTGTTTAGAATGTATCCCTAAGAAATTAACCAATCATCCATATGAAAAAAAGACATTCATAAATAAAGAGCCAATGCAGGATTTCCCAGGATACATATTCCACAGGAAATATAAATTAATTTTAACTTCATCGTTATTGCTGAAGGAAACACAAATCATACGTATCCTAAAAATACTTGAGTTTTTGTTCATTAAATATGAAATATTTATATCCCAATGACAATTTTTATCACATAAAATCATATAAATGTATGTTTCTTAGTTGTTAGAGCATGCTCACAAATAAATCTTATTAAATCTGCAGGAGACTTATATGATTGAAGTTCTTATAAATATTACACATAAGGAAATACCTTTTCTTTGGGTGACATACAATTTATTAAGATGGCTACAAATTTATTCTGGGCCTCTGGATTTAAAAGTACTATCCTATTTCTACTATATATCATATTCCCTCTTCAAATAGACAGTTGAACTATATATAATAGTGACTGGATCAATAGTTGGATATGTAGAATACTAATGAGATGCATATAGAATACGATTACGCATCAACTTTTAGAACTACTTATATATTGTATGCTTTTAAATATTTTTTGAATTCTCTACTTGTTGACATAAAGGTAAGTTATTTAAACCTGAGTAAATAGAGGGAAAAATAAAACTTCTTTAAGCTGAAATGTTCTCTACGCTTGCATATGCAGACAGACAGCTATTTGGAAGCATACTTTTTGGGGGGGTTCCTATTTTTGCTGGTAGTCTGATATTACATAAATTGTTAAAAATGTCTTGTGATAAAATTTATGTATTTCCGATATATTGTCTTATGTGTGACTTGAATATTTGAAGAGCTCACACAGACTAGTAGTTGGTAACTAATTTATCCTCCATAAAACATGTGAGAAATATTCAGAGATAAAGACAGAATAAGAAATTTAATCTTGACTGCAGAAGCGAATGGCTTGATAAGGGGATTGAGAGTCCCTGAGATCTGTACCAAAAGAGATAAGGAAATTCTTTTCCTGGGGTATTTAATTTATGTGGTTTAGATGTAACCATAGAACCTGAAATATTTTGGGATTGTAACAGTCATCTTCCAGGGGTTTTTCTTTTCTTTTTTTCAGTACTGGAGATTGAACCCTCAGATGCTCAACCACTGAGCTGCACCCCCAGCCCTTTTTATATTTTATTCTGAGTCAAGTTCTCACTAAGTTGCCCAGTTGCCCTTAAACTTTCCATCCTCCTGCCTCAGCCTCCCGAGTAGCTGGGGTAGGTGTGCACTAACACACCCTGCCATCTTCCAGGCATTTTAAATCATCATCACCATTTAGAATTTACCAGAAAAGAGGCAGGCTGCATTTCCCTTTCTCTTACAAAAATGAGAAAGGGGAAATAAATTTATGATTTTTTAAAACTTCAGTGAACACTGCCATCATCACTAAAGTAGTAGTGAGAGGGCTGCCTGTGGGTGGAAACAGGAAATGTTAGTGATAAATGCCTGTTACATTTTTCAGGTTCAGCTCAATGTATATTGATTCTAATTAGCACATTTTGTGCCTCAGCTAGTAGCTCCCCTTTAGCTCTGCTTGGAGAGTTTTTTTTAGAATCCACCCTGCTCTCATAAACACTGCCACCTCCTCCCTCCTTCTCTCTTTACAAATGTTACAACACAATCAGAAATTTCCTCTTTTCTTTCCTTCCTGCATTTCCAGCAGGTTCCCTTGCGTCAGAAGCCGAGGAAGAAAACTCAAGGTAATTAGATCTCTTTTGTCTCTTTATCCCCCTGTGTGCGTGAGTGTGGGTTTTTCTCCTGGATGCCTTCTTTGGGATCAGATTTTTGTCTGTCTGAATGTTAATATCAGGAGGTGGATGGCAGATTAATTTTTGGTTATGTTTGGATCGATTCTGAGAAATGACGGCACGCTGTTCATTTGGATTAATCCCTCGTGGTATGTCAACAGAGCTTAGAGAAACTGGCACTCAGTCGGGAAGTGGCTGTGTTTTTAGGTGAGGTTTAACCCTTCAACATCTATTGCATAACTACTGCTGTTATTGTTGAAAGGAGCCGTGTGCCTGCCAGCCTCATGATTTTAATTTTTCAACTTATTCTTGGTGAGCAATATTCTTAGACCAGTATCCTTGCATATTAGTCTCACTGCTCCTTTGCCCCCCTGTCTTATACCTTCAAGGGATCGAATGCATGTTTAAAGATAAAACAAGAGACATGATTTTTTTTGCATTTACTTTGCATAAATTTTGGTGAAACGTCCAACCCTCGGGAGGTAAACAATTAAAAGTTGCCTTTCACGCGGTCGCATGAATCAGGGTGAGACTTACCTGTTCATGTCATCGTTGCAGGTTTTTTCACGATGAGTCGGAGGAGGATATCGTGCAAAGATCTGGGACACGCTGATTGCCAAGGGTGGCTGTATAAGAAGAAGGAAAAGGGAACTTTCTTAAGCAACAAATGGAAAAAGTTCTGGGTGGTGCTGAAGGGGTCCTCGCTGTACTGGTACAGCAATCAGATGGTGAGTCCTCCCTCCTCCTCCTGTCCCCAGCCTCTTTACCAGAGGGTGGATTAAAGATCATGGATCAGGTGATCCCTGTGGGAAAGTTAATTTTGATTTCTGGGACTTGGAACACAGCAAATAAACAAATAAATCACAGAAACCTTTTCTGGTCCAGTAGAAAAGTAGGTTATTGTGTTGCGTTTTACAGAGGAGAAAACCATCCTGCTTGACTACTCTTTGGTTGGGGAGGACGGAGGAGGGGGGTGTCCAAATTCATAGCCTTGCCAAAGGAGGCTTTTGGGTTCTATTAGTGTTACTATTCCACGAGAGAGTCTAATAGTTTCAGGATTTATGTGGGCATCACTTAATATGGGACTGTTACACTGCTAAGCTCTCTACTAAAAGGGACTCAGCATTCTGTCTCTTAAGGGAAGACATTAAGAGAAGCTATTTCCATTTCTCGTCCTCGGCTACCTTTTCTCCTTCTTTCCCTCTGACCTTCTTTATTGGGTGGGTTGGTTTGGAATCGCTGTCCTGTGTGTCGGCTTTGTGTTGGCGACTGGTGTCTCTCATTCCGAGATGGCATTAAACCACTGGTGTGTGGCCAATGTGCAACAAGATAGTTGCCTAATTTATCCTTTAATAGGCAGACACCATTGTGATCTGCTTCACAGGCTAGTTTTCTGTTAAAAGAGCTGGAAATAAAGTTGTTGTTAGGTGTGCTGATCTTTCTCTTGGATGGTAATATTTCGAGACAATGATGTTGTTGAGCCCTGGATCAGTATAGCTTTTCTAGGCAGGACTTCTCTCCACAGACCAAGTAGAGTGCATTGCTGATCTCGGGGGAGAACTTAGTCTCTTTGAATTATAGCGAAGACCAGCAATGAACGTTATTGAGTCAGTTAAGGGAAAAGTACCTAGAAATTGCATATAAGCCACAAAAATTCTATTTATGTGATGCCATTCTTTTAAAATATGCATGCCCAATCACTCAAAGCTACAGTGGTGTGGAGTATGTAACTTTGTAAATGGGAAATAACTGTTGGCCAACTTTTTAGTTGATAAATTGACTTTCACTGGCCATTAGTGGAAAACAATTTGTATTACCAAACAAACAACCCCCCCCGAAAAAACTAAACAACTTACATTATGCAGGTGGCCCTAGGCATCTTTAAAGATTTGGTTCAACTGAACCCCAGTTCAAGTCTGGTGCCTTGGAATAAGCACACTTCCCCGGTTACCTGTCTGCACCCTGCTTCCCAAGCATATTGCTTGGGATTCACCCCTTGCAAATCATGGTACAAGGCTCCTCATCGAGTTTCACAAAAAGACATTTATTCAAGCATTTAGTGAGCTTTCACAACTTTATCAAAGATTTAGGAGTTCTACAGAAAGATCTACCTTGCAGAACACACCACCTTCCATTGTCTCCTTTCTCTCTTCCCTTCTCCCCTCCAGAATACAACTTCATCTTGTCTAACCCAGAATTGTTTTACTCAAATTAAGGCAACCTGAGACTGGGGTCTCCCTCCTATTTTAGAGGAGATTCCCTAAGCAAATACAGAATCCTTCTTAAGGGGAATTAAGGTTGATATAAATTTCTCTTTCTTATTTCCTATCTTAGGCCCTTGCTCTTGGGTAGTTGTGGCAAGTGATCATCATACCTCTCATAAGATGAGAGGACTTTCTGATATACCTTCTAATAGCAATGGGGGATTTTCAGAAGCTGTTGGATAACTGGGATGCTGATGGAGCATGGCCTAGCTGTGGGAATTAATGAAGTTCCATCTAAGCAGCAAATTCATCTTCTTAATCAAATTGTTTGGCAGATATGTTCTGAACACTGTCCCTGTCTTCACAGAATTCACAGGAAGTCCTTCTGAACCCGCATGTCTGTAGATTTGGCTCATTTGGCTGCATCAGCTCATTTGGCTTGTGCTTCCCATAGAGGAGCGCTGAGCTACCTCTAGGCGCCAGGCCTTTACTATTTTAGGCGTCATGAATTTCAGTCTTCCACAGGGAGCAGCAGGGTTGTCTGAGACTGGATTAGAGGGCGAAGGACAGAGCCTCAGAGGCACACAAGCACTCCATCCTGACTTGTTTTCATGCAAATGCAGAAAGCAATATTGAGGTTGCCGATCATGTTCTTGAATACAGTTAGATTAGAAACATCATATTGAAAATAAGCTTGCCGAGATGTGGCTAGGGAAGGGACTGTTCATAGAGGAATCCCACTCCACCATCTCTTTCTCTC